>JBBMEG010022531.1:0-25642 GCA_037832605.1 Cyclanthera cordifolia | reverse complement strand
ACTTCTCTATCGTTTGGTTTTGATTTATTAATATTAATAATTTTAATATAGATTGAAAAAATATGTGAACATAATTTCTAGAAGGTGATTGTTTGAGAATTTTATGAAAGTATTAAAAATGAACTTTTATAATCATTTTATTTATTACAAAATTTTATTTTTATAATTATTCAAAATAATTCATCATTTTAATCACTCCACAAATTTTTCAAACAAATATTTGTTTAGAGATTAAAATTAAGCTTAAAAAAAAAATTCATGAATCAAAAAAAAATATATATATTAAAATAGATCAAAGATTCCTCTATTTGCCAAAAGAGCAGTAGGTCAACAGTATCAGTGAACATCGAAAGACAATTGGGTCGTAGATTCGAATCTCTCCCCTCTAATTATTGTAATCTCAAAAAAAAAATCACCGCCCTTTTCTTTTTTTTTTTTTCATATGAATCTCAATCCACAGTTGAGAGTGAGGTGAAACACAAATGCAAAATGGAAAGCAAAAGCAAATGAAATGATGCAGAAAGGAGAGAAGGTTCGAACATGCACACGCCCAACTCAGCCTTTCTTTAGCCTTTTCCAAAACGACGCAAACTTGAAATCAATTATTCACTTATAATTTGACTTACTACCTAACCAAACCAAGCCAAATATTCCCTCCCCTCATTTATATATTAAATAATATATATATATATATATATATATATATTATTTTTCTTTTGTTTCATGCTGACAATGACATGTCTTTCCACTATAAAAGAAATACACAAATATTCCTTATATTGAAGAAAAAATAAAATTAATACATTTAATTGTGACTAAGCACCTACGATATCTTGCCTCGGTTGATTTAAAATAATTCACTTTATAATTTATCTTTTTAATGTGAGACAAGTGATCACTACAAGATCACAGTTAAAAATATAAAGTGTGGTCAAAAATTGAGACAAATTGTATTGGTTCATGAATTGATGAAATAAATCTATGAAATTAAATGCAAAAAAAAAAAAAACACTTCTTCCAAATTAATAATGAATTCTTATTTATCCAGTCTATATTATATAAAAAGGGGTCAACAAAAAGGGCTTAATTAAAATCTAAATCCTTTACATTACCCTTTTTCAACAAACCTACCTTAATCTAATCCTAATCTCAATTCAAAATTATAAAAATCACAACAAATATCATTAATTATGTGGAAAATATGCGCTCGACGAAGACAACGAAGCATAAGAGCAACGTGACGAATCTTGGAGAGGCAGTGTAAAAAGTAAATGACTGGTAGGAGCATTTGAAGAAGAGGATGAAAACGACGTTGCTTTCTCCAAGTTTGTAGTATTGCTACTCTTATTTCGTGACTTTTCAGCGGCCTCCGTTACGGATGACGGTTGGTCAGGTCGAATCTCACGTAAAAGAGCGGCCACGTCTTTCATAGTGGGTCGGTCGTCAGCACGGTCGCTTGTGCACAATAGGGAGATACCTAATGCTTGTAGAATCTCTTGGATGTGCGGATCGGATTGGCCTTGAAGTTTTGAATCCAATATTGCAACCGGGTCCTTCTTCTTTTTTAAATGCTCTCTAACCCATTGAATCACGTGCTGCCCCTCTCCAAAAGTAGAGTCTACTGGTTTTTTGCCTGTTATTATCTCCAATAAAACGACGCCGTAACTGTACACGTCACTCTTTTCTGTAATCCTCAACATGCACCCATATTCTGTTGATGCACAAATTAATATAAAATATGTTATATTAAATAAATGTATAAACAATTTTGAGATTTTTTTCATTTTAGTTTCAAATTTCAAATATTTAAATTTAGTTCTTTAATTTAAAAAAAAAAAAAAAAGTTAAAATTGATCCCTATAATAAATTAAAAAAAAAAAAGGTCACTTATTCAGTAATAATGGTTTTAATACAATCAAAGACAAAACATGAAAAGTAATTGATTGATTCGTGGACGATCTTGGGTGGATGGAAACTGTTATATGATATTCAACTCTACATCATGAGACCTCTCTTTAACTGTATCAACATATTTTAAAATTTTATAAAACAAAATGATAATTTCTTAAAAAAAAAAAATTATAATAACCAATTTAAAATTCTTTTTAAAAGTTTAAAAATAAAAAATAAACAAAACAAATGAACTAAAATTGAATTTTTAAAGATTTTTTAAACTAAAACAAAATAGAAAATTTATGAATTTAAATTAGACTGGATCACAACCAAACTTATATTTTGCCCTAAATAAATAATTTTCTCTTGAAATATTAAAAAAAATGATTTATAAAATGTAAAAACTAAAAAGAGCAAAATCCAAATAAAATGACATGCAAATATTTCCAAGCTCTCATCAGTCATAATCCTCCCCTACTTTTTAATTTCTTTATTTTGAACCTTCAATTTATAATAGCTGACACTGACTCTACAGTCTAAATTTATTTAACAATATGTTTTTATAGAAATTACAGTACAAAAACAAGTTGCATTATTATTGTTCTTTTTAAATCATCATTAGGCAAAATCTAATGTAAAATTTCAAATTAAAAGGCCCACCAGCTACTAATATATATGGGCATACAAAATAAAAACTTTATATATAATATATATATATATATTCATTCAATAATAGCAAAGGTGGAGAATGGGTAATTCATTATATTCTAACCTATTCAAACTTTTAAATTCTAATTTTTGAGTTACAAAGTGAGAATTATTCTTCTTTTAAAATAATATTAACTAAGTTGATGATAATAATGTATATCCACTCGTTCAATAGTTTGATTCTCTCTAATTCTCGTGATCGAGCAAATGTCACGACATCACTAATGCAGCTGAGTTATCTTAGTTTGATTGTCTAATTTTCCTTTGTTGTACTTGAAAAAAACTTATTGAGAGCTTACCAGGTGCAAAATAGCCGTAAGACCCAGCGAACTGAGGGTTCGCGGAAGACGAACCGGTCGGACCATCTTCAACCAACCGAGCGAGCCCAAAGTCCGCCAAACATGGCTGGTAGCGATCCCCTAACAGAATATTGTGAGCCTTCACGTCCCGGTGCAATATCGCCGGCACGCAATCGTGGTGCAAATAAGCCAATCCCTCCGCCACTCCCAACGCTATCTTGAATCTACACTCCCAATCTAGCCCCACGCGCCCATTCCCCTCGTGTAGCAACGCGCCCAAATTCCCATTCGGCAAGTAGTCGTAGAACAACAATTTCGTTCTTCGATTCGCCCCCCACCCTAGCAATCGAACGATGTTCCTGTGCCGAATCCTCGCCAGTGTTGCGATTTCCGACGAAAACGCCGCGGCCGAGAACTTTTCCGATGATTGGAACCTCTTCACGGCGATTATTATACCTGATGAGATGCTGGCTCTGTACACGACGCCGGTCTTTCCGCGACCGATGACGTTTGCCGGTGTTATGCACTTGATTACGTCGGAGATTGAGAGATCGAGTTTCTGGTAAAGTGTAACTTCCCAGCCTGAGCCAAGCTCCAGGTCACTGTCGAAGGCGGCGTCTGGATCTTCGCCGCGGGGCCCATTGAAACATCTTCGACATGAACGTCTATCTTTGAGAACGATGTAAACTGCCGCTAGTAACAGTGCGCACGCCGTGCACAGTAAAACAATCATCGCCACTCGAGCTGCTAGAGTGTGGCGAGCGCCGCCGCCGTCGTAGTCACCGGCGTAGCACTTTTCGCCGGCGAAGCACAACTCAGGGTTTCCCGAGAGGACGATTAGAGGAAGCTGCGCGAAGAATGGCGTATCTGGTACGCGTCCTGAGAAACTGTTGTGTGATACATTGAGAACTACGAGATTTTGCAGTTCTGCGAGAATATGGAGATCCCCTGAGAGTTGGTTGTATGACAAGTCCAGTGAACCGAGCTTGTCTAGATTTGCAAATTCTGGTGGAATCTCGCCGGTTAGGTTGTTTAAGCTCAGATTCAGACCAATTTCTAGTGAAGGAATCTTACCTAAACTCGATGGAATGTTCCCCGAGAGTTGATTGGAACTTAAATCCAGTAACTGCAGTTTCAAGCAAGAACCGATTTCAATCGGTATAGGTCCTGAGAAGCGGTTGTTTGAGAGAACGAGTTTCGTGAGCGATTTGAAAGATCCGAAACTAGGAATCGGCGTCCCTTCGAATAGGTTATTGGAAAGATCAACATACTGAAGCGAAGACAGCTGGTTGAATTCTTGCGGAAGAAATTTCGTTAGAGAATTGGAATGCAAATCAATGAATGTCAAATTTCTGCATCCAGAAATCTCTCGAGGCAGCGCTTCAATGAGGCGATTATTTCCGAGATCCAAGAAAACCAAGTTCTTTAAATTCCCAATCTCCGGCGGGATTCCCCCCGTCAGCTTGTTGTTACTCGCTCGAAATCGAAATAGAGACGAACAGTTACCAATCGCCGGCGGAATCACGCCGGAGAGATTGTTGGAGAGGAGCAAAAGCTTGGAAAGCTTCTTCAACTGAAAAAATCCCGTTGGAATCGAACCAGTCAAGGCGTTCAGTGATAAATCCACAGCTTCGAGATTCCGACAATTGGAAATGGTGGATGGAATACTACCCTCGAGCTTGTTTTGCCACAAGAACAGCAATGTCAGATTGGTGAGATTTCCTAATTCAGAGGGAATTGTTCCAGTGAGCTGATTATTATCAAGCTCGATTTGAGTGATGCCAGAACAGTTCCCAATCTCCTTCGGGATCTCACCAGATAATTGATTTGAACTCAGTTGCAATTCTTGAAGCATTATCAAATCTCCAAACGTTGACGGAATGTTTCCCGTCAATGAATTAATCGAAATGTCGATGACCATTAACTGGCCACAGCTACCTAACTCCGGCGGTATAACGCCGACCAGATTGTTCTGCCATAGGAGGAGACTTAGAAGATTCTGTAACTTTCCCAATGAGCTAGGGATCGAACCAGAGATCGAATTCTCGTAAAGATAGAGATTCTGAAGCTCAATACAGTCGCCAATTTCAAAAGGAATCTGGCCGGAGAGAAGAGATGTATAAATTGCCAATGTCTGAAGCTTCTTAAGAAGGCCAACACTCGCCGGAATATCGCCGGAGATGCTTGTTTCAGCTAGCCCAAGAATCACCAGATTGCTGCAGTTACCAATTTCTTCCGGCAAAGAACCATGTAAGTTCTTATTGCCTCCAGCTCTAATCACTTCAATCCGCTTCAAATTTCCTATACTAATTGGAATTGTCCCACTTAATTGATTGTCATAGAGAATCATCTCCTTCAAATTCGTGAGATTCCCAATCCATTCAGGGATTGACCCTTCAAGAAGATTTGAATTGAGCAAAAGCTGTTCAAGATTCAGCAAGGAACATATTTCAGTAGGAATTTCTCCAGACAAGCCATTGTCAGTGAGGTCCAAGATTGTCAGCTGGGTGAGAGCACCGATTTCTTTAGGAATGGAGCCAGTGAGATTCAATCCCGACAAGACGAGCTTGTTCAGAGACAAAAACGAAGAGAAATTCGACGGAATCTTACCGGGTAAGTTCAAATTCTTCAAAATTATTTCCACTACTTGTCTGTTTTTGTTGCAATTGATTCCAAGCCACCCACATGGAGATTCGTTGTTAGGATCCCAATTACGTAGCTCCCCATTAGAATCATTCAAGCTAAGCTTCCAATTGAGTAGAGCTTTACCCTGCTCATTAATGGCGGAAGCTGTGAAAGGGAAGGAAAATAAGATTGAGAAACAGAGGATTAGGATAGATGAAAAGAGGGTCCATGAATTTACAGGCATTACAACTAAACAACAAACTCTAATGAGAGGGAGAGAGAGAGAGAAACAGGGGAGGAAAGTGAAGTTTGAGCCTAGGGAGTACCAAAAACAAGAGAAGCCAAGTCATGTGACCATGTCTTTAGGGTTTAGGATGTCTTAAGTTAGGTCTCTGAATTAAAGTATTAATAAGCAAATGAATAAACAATTCAAATGCCCAGAAATCCAGGGATCCAAGAAGAACAGCTAGGCCATGATGGTTGTGCAGAGGGAAAAATGGAATTTTTTGTTGGCGTTTCCTTTGCAGTTTTTTAATTCATAAAAGAGTGGTGGGACGAAGGTGGAAAACTGCATTTTAATTATATATAAAATTAAAAAAAAATCTAGAGAGAGAGAGAGAGAGAGAAAGGGTGCAAATGACAATGAGGTAATGATTTTGGAGACCTAACAATGAGGTATTTTCGCCTAACTATTGTCCTAAGAGAGAACTTTTTACAGGCAGTTATTGGGCTGAATGGGTTAACAGCAAAGGGTACGTTTGTTTATGTTAGAGAGTGATTTCCCTGTTGGTGAAAAACAAGTGGGAGCCCCAAATGCATTCTCCATTGGCTTGACATGGTTATGTTTTGGGTATATATCTCCTATTTGACTTCATTTGGCCCAAAATGACAGATACCAATAAAGATGTTGTCATCACTTATATGCCATGATTTTTCCTCAGTCTGTTCTACTTTGTTTGCATCCCAACAATCTCTACCTTTTACATTTAAAAAAAAAAATTGCGAGGACGTGGATCGGACATCTCTACTTATCTCATATTCTTCTTTTATCCATACATGTCTTAAATGTTCTGTCTTTATGAATATCTCAATTATTATCTATCCTCCTAAAATTATTAATTTGATAGGTGATTAGGGCATGTTTGATAGTAGGAAGAGAAAGGAAGGAATAAATGAAGAAAAGTAATAATAAGTTAGTGATTGATGTGATGGAAGTTTGTATGTTAAACAATAACAATGAATCACTTCTCTTCCGTTCCCAACCCTTCCTATCCCATCAAACATACTTAAGCCCATAATCTAATTAAAATTTAAGGCCTATTTTTATTAAGTGAGAATAAATCACATCATTTGTTTTTTTTTTCTCATAATTCTTTTATTAAATTCATTACATATATTTTTTGAATATATAAAGTTTGAGATACAAACTATTGACCTTATGTTAATATATATATATATATATATATATATATTAATATTGTGATCTATTAGTATCTCCCGATCAGTGGTTTGAGTTTGAGTTTTCGTAATGCCGCTCTATGTAGCGTTAGTTGTCCCCCGCTTCCAACTTGTACTAAAAAAAAACAAAAAAAAAAAAACCAAACTGTTAATCTTTGTGTGATTTTTAATACTAACTTTGGCATAATATTTTAATTTTTCATTATTAAGTCCATCCATTGATAATTAATAGAAAGATTTTGTGAATAGCACAGCAGATGTTAATATATCATTTAGTACAATCTGATTGTATTTAATTTAACCATCGCTCATTGCTCAACTTTATTCGATATACAGCTTTGTTTTCTGATGGTTTCAAAAAAATCTGTGCGACTGTATGTTGCTTTCATTCACGTTTTCAATCCTTCATAAGGCTGTTATCTTTTGAGGGTTGATTTTTCCAATAAAGATATAATGTTTTGAATATCGATTTAAACATGATTTTTCTTTTCCTTTTACTTTTCTCAAATAGTTTCTACAGTTTCATTAAAAAAAAAAAAAACAAAAAACTTGCCTTACAGACGCTCTATTTTCTCAAAGCAATTAAAATTTGCATTTTTAAACTTCAAAGTTCCTTTATTTGCATTTTTTGTAATTGCAAACTCAACTTTTTTTTTTAATTCTTTAAATAAATGGTTGTTTGAAATATTATTTTGAGTAATTTTGAAATAAATTCGCAATAATAATTCATGGTTTGAGGTTATTTGAAAAGTGATTATAAAATTTCACTTATAATAGTTTATTTTCTTGCAAGTTAGTCCATTTTTAACCAAAAAACAAGATAAAAATCTTCAAGAACTCACTAGTTTTGGAAAATACTTGTGTTGTATACATATGTTTTTGTATTCAAACACATAAGAAAAAAGCGATTTTTTCTATTATAAATTGGGGAGGTAACACAAACCCTATATAAAGTACATTAGTCAAATACTCATTTCTATGATTTAACTCATGAAAATGGTGTTGAATTGGAATAACACAAAAAAATGAAACTAATGTGCTGACAGCTCTTTGGATAAGAAATTGCGTTTTAACAGCATATAAAAGGATACATTTTCTTTTAACCAAAGTTGCTTAAGGTAAATTTTTTTTTAAGAAATTATGACAAATGTATTATTCTTAGAAAATAATTACAAATGTATCATTTAATATTATATTAATTATAAGAAAATAAGCGATAATACTTGTTAGTATAATAATTACATTTGCTAATTTTTTGATTGGACTAATTTGGTAATTTTTTTGTTTTAATCTCTCTTGTTGGGCCTTAGTTGTATACTGACTTAGCCAGCTCCCTGATCCAAATATGCTAGTTACTACAACCTTCTCTAAAAACTAAACATATAAATTCCAGCTTCTATAGTCATTAGACATTAAGGGGGTTTGTTTGTTGTATTTAAAGAGTTATTACAAATCTTCAAATAATCACATTCAAATGTGGCAAGCATTTAAAAAAAAAAAAAAAAAATTTATGTAAGGTCATGTTTAAGTTTTTTTTTTTTTTTTTTTTTTTTTTTTAATTTTAATTTTAGGTTAATTCTTTAATTCTAAATTGACCAAGTTTTTTATTTACAACCAGCTGTTACAAAATTTAATTTTGGTTAAAGTTGGCTTCAAACTTATTATGTTGAAGATATACTTATGTGACCAAAATGTCTCACATTAAAAAGGTGAAGACTCTTCAATATATATATGATAGACTGAGTTACTCCCTTCTTAGCCAATTAATTTTGAGATAATGTCCACACTTTCTAATATATTATAATTATAAATTTACATGGAGTAAGAGCGAGCAAGCATAGCTGATAGATTATGATTACTTAATTTATTTTTGCTACATTATTGAATACATTTGCAAATTATAAAATTTTAGTATTAATTAAATAAATTAGATATTTACAACACTTTCAAAACAAAATAATTATAAAAGAGAAATAGACAAATATTAATGAAAATGAGAAAGTATGTACAAAACAAAGTACAAATTTTATTATAAAATATGTCCATATAGAAAAATATTAAAAAAAAAAAAACCTTCCACATACCACCCTTCTACAAAGTTTTACATCTAAATGAATTATTAATTGGAACTTATCTATAAAAACCTTCATCTAAACGCGAGTAATACCCTCCAACCCCTCGGCAAACTATCACACTCAAGCAAGTTATTACTACAACTCGAATTTTTAACCATTCAAAACAATTTCTCATTCTAATCACTCTTATGATAATTACTGGTTTAAAAGCATCAGTAAAAAATATTAAGTAAAATATTAGTAAATTTTTATCCTGTCAAGTTGGCAATAAGAGAGAGAGTGAACAAACAGATTCGAAATTTGAAGCATATTCACATGGGGAGGAACTCTAAATATAAGATTTATTAACAGATGTAATTAGGCAGACAGAGGTTTGGATCTGAAGATATGTATAATACGAAAAAAAAGAAAGGTGTAAATGCCTGTGGAATCTGCTGCATATAACCCTCTGTTTTATTTTACTTTATTTTGTGGGACAAAATGATGGAGAGATCATTCTCCACTCCGAGATTTTTCAGTAACTAAATCCAACGGCCCATGTGATTTTCAAATAAAAATATAGAAAAATGCCCATCCAATCCAAAATTTAGATTCAACCAACATAGATTTTAAAATTAATTTCTTACTGTAGGTAAACAGAAGAACAAGCGCGGTAATTTGAGAGAGAAAGAATATAGAGAAAATTAATGGCAGAAGAACTTACCCTCTGTATCTCTCTGTCTCACTTTATTCTTCATTCAACTAATATTTAAAGTCAATTACAGATCTAAAAACGAGCTGACCTTAAATTTTATCCCATGATTGCACGATCGCACGATCTCTCACAATTAAATAAAATATTAAAGTTAAATCAGAATTAATAAATAATAATTAATAATTATTTCAACACATACCCATTTAAATGTTTAATGAACTATTTCGTATAAACATACGTGAAGTTATGCCAAAAGAACAGTAATTCTACGGTAACAGTAAATATCGAAAGATCATGAGATTCCGAGCGAAGACTCAAGCACCGAAATTATTCTCATTCTTATTGTTTCCCCTTCATCTTTGTGGCAAACAGATCCTAAAGGAAAGGACGTTATTTACATATACAATTATTTTTCAAGATATAAAGTAATTTCTATATGGGAATGTATGTCTTAATTAATTAACTACATTTTTTGTTTTCATCTTTATATGAGATGTGTGAAAATTGTAGTGTTAGGACAATAGTCTTGTCAATCTAATTCCCTCTCTTTGCACCTATGTAAAAACATGGGCTGTCTCTATAATTTTAAATTTTATTGGGGGAATTTCAAAATCTTCATTATTGTTTATGAGACAACCAAAATCATAATTTGGAACCATCTATATATATATATATATCTACAACTCTCATTCAATTATTCAAAATGATTTTCAAGCCAATTAAGGAAACATGGATTCAAGGTAAAAAGTAATTGTCAAGAACCAAAAAACTGGTCGTTTAAAAAAAAAAAAAAATTTGTTCAATCTCTATAATTTTAAATTTTATGGGATCAAAATTGTATAAAAATTTTTTAAAAAATTAAATAAATAAATAAATAAATATATTTATTTATTTATTCAATGTAGTTTCTTTTAAGTAACTCGTGAGGCTGATGTTGAACTGGAATAACACCCAACAATAAAATCACAGTGCCACTGATCCTTTCCGTGTTTATTTATTTATTTAATAAAAGTTTGTTTGACATTAAAATAAAAAACATTGTAAATTAAGGGTGCTGGTGGTGAATTATCGTTCAGAAATTTAAACCTAGGGAAAGTCAAGGATATAAACCGTGTTTTTAGAAATTATTTTATTTACTTAGACTACCTTTCTCATTACCAATTAATTTTAAAATGGTTCACCACTCAACTTCTATTGTGATCGAATTACCGATGAAGAGAAAATTAAGTATATAATTATTTAATAACAAATGACCATACAATAAATCCAAAAATGCTAACCATTGATAATATTTTCTATGTCTAAAAAAAAACAATAATTTTCGAGTGGAACGTGACATGTCCTCTGTTTTTGTTATGAATAATTAAACTATAAAAAATAATTTCAAATATGAACTTGAAAACTTAATAAAAATTGGAAAATGAAAAAAAAGAAAAAAGAAAAAAAAAAAGTCTACGAACTTGATTTATTGTTTTGGAGCAATAATTGAGGAAATGCGAGAGACAAACCCAGCCTTAAAATAAAGTTGGTTGCAAGTCAAACAGTTCACAGCCGAATAACTTTTATTTTATTTTATTTTTTTATTTTTCCCTTTCAGCGTAGATGGCCCAACACTCCTCAAAATTCGGGAAAATGTCCCTTACTAAATTCATATGAGAGTTTATTTATTTATTTTTTAGAATAATCTTTCCACTAATTATTTTGTCACATAATCAATATTCAAAGTATAGAGAAAGTTGTTTGATTAAAGAATAAATCAACTATATTATTCATTATTGTACGTCACACAATTGTGTCTATACTTTGATTTTATTTTATACTTGTTAATTCTAATTATTGCTATGGGTAATGAGTAAAGAAAATACCTTTTAATTTGTTGTAAAAACACACACAATTTATTATTATTATTATTATTAACACAATCTTGCAGTCAAGAAAACGATATCAATCGAATGTAAATAGTCATAAAAAAGAATATTGTAACAACTAAAATTTAAAGAATTTTTTTTTTAACTCTAATTTTATGTTGAATTTGGTAAATCGTCAATCAATTCAAAAGTTTAACTAAATTTAATTATATCAATTAAAAATATGATATATTTTTTAATTAAAAAAATACAAGGATGAAATTGTTCCATAAAGAAAATGTGAGAGAAAGGGATTAGAATACCAATAGATCCATGTATTTTGATTTTTGTAACTTTAAAAATCAAAGTTTAATTCACACATAGCTTGAAATTAGTCTATGTTTGTTATTTTGAAATTATTTTGATCCAAATTAGTTTAATAATCAAAGAAATGTATAGAATGGAATATATTATGAAAGTTATAATATAAATATATAATCAATTTTTTTAGGATAAATGTTAATAGAAAATTAATTTTTTGAAATAGAAAAGTTAACCATAAATTAACTTAATTTGGTCCAATAATTGAGATTTTGTTTTTTTTCTTCATGCTAGTTCATATCTTCAAACAGTCCACTTCACTTTCAAAGGAAAGTGCATTAAGAAACTTAGTTAAAGTTGGTGTATGCTTCTATTTCATTAGAAAGAGGACAAAATACAGTTTTAGAAAATGCTTTGACAATAATCATTTCAACTAGTACTAAAAAAAAATAAAATAAATAGTAATAATAATAAAATAAATAGAGAAGAAGAAGAAAAAAAAACATTTAATGGTTATTTATGCTTCCAATTATTTTGTGAAATATTGTTTGATTAATTTGTTAAAACTCAATTTAAAAAAAAAAAACTTAAATTTATCATTTAATACCGTTTAATATCATTCAAATTCATAGGTTTTTTTTTTTTTTTTTTAATAAATATATATATTTATCTTTGATAAGAATGACAATTCTATTCGAATTTATACAAAAATATGATATTGTTTATTTAGATATACACGTTCATAATTAATATGGAATACTTTATTTACATTCTAATAATATTAATTATATTATTGCTATTGTTAACTTCAAATAATTAATTCAACGTTCAATTATTGTATACTCAAATATCGTAGAGTTACAGGTTCGAATCACTTGCTTCGAATTATTTATATCTCAATAATATTAATTATATTATTGTTATTGTTAACTTCGAATAATTCAACGTTCAATTATTGTATACTCAAAGATCGTAAATTTATGGGTTCGAATCTTTCTACTCCTTAATTATTATAATCTACAAAAAAAAAAAAAAAAAAAAATCAAACTTGCCCCACAATGAAGAGGCAAGAATTGAAACAATACATAAAAAAGGATTATTTTCTTGATTTTGTTATGATGGGGTTTGAATTTAGGGGCCATTCAATTGATCCTTCCATTCTTTTTAGGCTTGTTTTGAACACTCTTTTTCTTTTTCCATTGGTAGATGAGGTTGGTTTTTGGGCACTAAACTTTTCCTCTTTCATCTCCCAAGTGGAGAGTTTTGTGTTACTATACCAATCAACTTTTTGCTTCATTTTTGTCTTTTGCCTTTTTATATTATATTATTATTGGCCATTCAATGGAGTGAAGCCAATAGACAATTTTTTTTTATATATTTATATATTAATATTTTTATGTGTCAAATCAGTTCACCTAATAATATTTGTGTTCTTATGACTAAGAGGACAGACCTCTGTAAACATGACGCGATATCGTATGTTGTGTGTAAATTTTATTTTTCAATGAATATTAAAAAAAAAAAGTAACATCAAATAGTGTCACGTCATTCTTATAAATTAAAATCTTTTATTTTTTTTTGTAAATCTCCACTTACTGAGCTAATAACTATCATGAAAGGGCGTATATATATTGAATTAAAAAAAAAAATCTATAAAATCAAATTAATTTTTAGATAGAATGTGTTTGGATATACATACTGATTATTTAAAGAAAATATTGAAAATCATTCTTGTATTTTCTATGTATTATGAAAACAAGACGAGAAATATATTTACTTGTGTACTATATAGGTGAGTAGATATTTCATGCTTAAATGGATCTATAAGGGAACTCTACAATTTATTAAAAAAGAAAAATATTTTTGATGGCTCATATATAGTCTATATGCAATTGATGAGTTCTTGATATTTTAAAATAGGTACTAAAAATAAAATATTGCTTGATAGGTTAGATTTAATAACCTATTACATGTTCTAAAAAAAAAAAAAAAAAAAACTATTACGTGGAATACAAAAAAAGGCCAAATTATTGCATTAATCATAATTTGTAGGTGAATAAAAAAACAAATACAAAATTAAAAAACACCTATTCTCTATAAAACACCAATTCTCAAACAAATACTTTATGTTCTCAAAATCCAAACACTCAGCGTGTTATCGTTGCATTATTGTTGAGGCCCTGAGTGTATACAAAAATGTACGGCGTAGATATCTTTTTGGTTTAGTTCAAGAAACTCAAGAAGCACTTTTAATAGTCTATGTACAATACATGAAGTATCAAAACCCATCTATTTTTGTTAAGTAAAGGCACTTACAATATTATGTACATTATGCACATTTATATTTGTTAGGTAAACGTATGTACATGCGTTAATAGTTCTTCAGTCATTCAATTTTTAATTTTCGGATATTTGTTTATAAATTATTAATTCCCAAAAAAGTGGTTTTATAATTTTTTTGATTATTTTTAGAAAAATTTGAATTAAAAGAAATTAGGTAGTTGAGAGTTTGATGGTTGTTCTTTTAGATTTGTATGAGTTGTTGAAGGTGAATCTAATTTTAATTAAGATAAATAAAAAAGATTAGTTATAAGAGTATAATTGTATATTATTCAATTAATAATTTGATTAATTCGAAAATCAAATTTTAGACAGTTATTTAAAGTCTAAATAAGTTTAGCTCCTAATAAATTTTGATTATTCTCAAAGAGCAATAAAAATGGGCTAGTGCAGTTGTTTCGGGCCGAGAGAATAATGGGCTAAACTAAACATAGGGCCCAAAGCGACGGATTTGTGGTTGTTTGGACAATTGCTTCATAAGCCACTTTTTTACCCCTATCGTCCTCAACGTTTCGTAGAGAAGAATTTGAACTTCGAAGCAAATTTGGCGGGCGAAGGCGAAGAGTGTACAGCTCTGCTCTGTAAAAGAATGGAGAACGAGGTAAAAGATTCTATTCGTGCGAAGATGGAGTCACTTCGGATGGTTCGTGAAAAGGAAATTCCAATTCAGCTGCAAAAGATGGAATCATTCGCTGATTCATTTCGCAAATCTCTGGAAACGATCACTGCAAAATCCCGAAAAAATGCCCTAAGTCAAGGTGAGCCATCTATTCTCTTCAATTGACTCGAGATATAATATGGTGCGAAATCGTTTTATTCCGATCTGTAGAAGAATGAATTCAGTTGTATAAGTGTTTGTGAAGCCATCGTTAGGGTTTTAGGATCAGTAGCGTATAAGAATCATAATAAATGTAATTCTAGGAATCTGAGTAGGGTTAGATTTAACAGTGGCAGAGTTTACTTCGAAATTTCTTGTTTCATCTTTATTTTTTTTGAATTCGCAGGGAAACTTGGAGAACTTAAAGCGAGGTTGAGAGGAGCAGAAGATGAATTGGTTAAAGCTCTTGCAGGTATGTGTTATGTATGGCGATGCTACTTTCTTGTAACGCTGCATGAGTTAAAAGATACTACTTACTACTGAGTTGAAGATTTTAATCATTAGTGACGTACAGAATTGGAAATTTGTTGTTGATAGAAAATTCTAACATATTTTTTAAATATTTATGCCCAGCAAAATATTTCAACTTTCATCTTTTTCAATCAATTTAACTTAATTGAAACTATCTATTTCACTTGATTGAAGCCATTAATTTTGTAGCTATCAATTAAACTTGATTGAATCAATTTTTTCTACATTTTTATTTTTTCTTAAATTTTGTCATCTATATAATTTTTTTTCCTTTTTTTGCTATTCATGAAAAATCCCCCGTAAAATTTAAGTTATTTTTCAACTGGAACTGGTTAGCTTTTTTCATTCGACGTGAGTGTTTTGGACTTGGAGCAGGTGGTGGGTGAGAGGTTGTGATTGTGATGCTGGTACTAGTTCTTACTCTGAAATCAGCACACATAGTTAAGGCTGATTACCTTTATACTTGCATTTTTATTTTATTTTTTTGTAGTGAAGACGCGTAAAGAGGCTAAACGGCTGGCAATCACAGATTCCCTTGCGGCTGCTAGAACTAGAGTTGAAAAGCTCAGGAATACTTTAGATGATTATAAAGTTAAGAGGGATGAATATTCTATGATTATATCTCAGCAATCCGTAGGTAAATTATGGTGGTATGGTAAACCTCGTTTTGTTTTCTAGTGCACACTCTTAGTCTTAGGTTTGTTTTTGCTAGCCCTAAATCCATTCATATGGATCAAAGATGATTGATTGTTATCAACAATTCGGATATGCTTTTTCTATCAGCATTGGCTATTTCTATTTTCCTTATTGTGCTTGGTAGAAAATAATTTAATGCTGCCATTGACAAAACACATCTTGTTTGGATTGGAACTCTATTGTATTTGCATATTCATTATTAAAAAAAGAAAACACTCATAGTCATAGTAATGCATACGGAAACTTTTATTTACTACAACCTGCTAGTTCTTACTTCAAATTCTTCAGAACTCCAAATTCATTAGTTTCATGCAAAAACTAATATCTTTCTCCCTTTCTCTTCAATGCTATCAAAGCTGTACCTTCATCTGAACTCAAGGAAACCCAAGAGAGTGATTGCAGAAGGGAAATACAAGAGGCTATCTCTTGGTACAATAGAGTTCTTTGTTTTCATATTGAAGGAGGACATGGTATAATCATTCAAATTATTTTGTTTTGGAAATCCTTTATATTTTTAGTGAATGCTTGAGATTAATTTTTTGACAATGACTTTCTGCATTTTAGGCGTAAAATTCTCCTTCAAGAAAATCAATATAGACAATCCGGATAAAGAATATTCGTTTACTGTTCGTCATGCTAAGGATACTTATACATGTAAGTTATAAGTATTTGAATTTGAAATACATTTATTTTTCATGCTTGTTATTTTCTTGAGTTCTGACCATCCTTGTTTTTTACTCTTAACTTTTCAGTGTTAGATTGTACCCCATCCTTGCAAGGTATCAAAGATTTGATACATGAATTGAATAAAACAAATGGTTTATTCAAGTTTGTTAGGATCATGAGACGGAGGTTCCAAGAAGCTGCAGCAGAAGGTACGCACTCTAAGTTTTAACTTTTTGCTTAAAATATATTATTCAGTGCACATAAAATTCATTGGTTGTGAATATACGTACAACCCAGGCCATTTTTTGTTGTTCTTTTTGAAAATTTTTAGACCGAATTTGTTCTGCATTAATTGTTAGTTATATTTTTATTATTCAACAGAAGTTGGGGCCCAACCATTGTCTCTGCATCAAGACTCAACAATGATACCTTTATCAGCTCCAGGCTTATCATCATCAACTGACAGAAGCGAATCCTCAACTCAAGAATTTGATAAACAGGTTCGACTTGAGGAAACTAGCCAACATTCTAAGAAAATTCTTCCTGGAAAGAAACCACGCATCCTATCCCCTGAATCTGCTTTTTCTTTGCGTAGATCTCCTCGTTTTAAGGTATATCCAGAAAATCTATAACTTCTACGCATAACAAGTTGTTTATAAAAAATTATGTTCATCACAAAAACGTTATTGCCAGAGAGAATTCCTAACAAAGTGCACAACGTATGGCAGGTCAAGGCGGGAAATAATGTTGGGGGCTACTAATATGCATTAAGTTGATGGGCTTAGCTTTCCGTCGTGACATGAATTGCTTCACAATTAACATTTATTATGGGGTACTGATCCCTTAACATTTGCCAGAACTTCTCTGACCACTGTGAAGGCTCCATATTTGATAATTGAAGCTGAAGAAGACATAGTCATATGACCTGTTGTATGTTCGTTTTGTTTATGTGCACATTGTATCTGATTTCTTTTTATGTATCACATTTATCACGAAGTTATGATTTGTTGTAATACATTGGCTGATAATCCAAACCGTATCTAATGCTAATTTTTTGTCCATTCTGCTCTACGTGTTAGGTTTCGTGACCTCATTTGAAAGGTTGTGCTGTTGCTAACTTGTTACCTGTGAAAGTTCAAAAGTGCAAGTTCACATCTCTATTGCATTAGTTGACTTATAAGAATACAAGAGGTTACAGGTTCGAATCCTTCCACCTCCAAATATTGTTGACCTAAAAAAAAGTTTATTTATAACGATATGGTATGCATGGTTATTCTTATTATCATATTGATTGTGCTTATTATCGTATTGATTCAACAACATTTGGGTGAAGGAGATTCGAACCTATAATCTAAAGATTACTCAGTCGTAGTTGATGATGCTACTAAGAGCTATGCTCTTTTTTGTCAACACGTTATTGACGTGCTCTCTCTCATTCATTTATTTTCCAACCGTTAGTATGTCGTATTGCTCTTATTGCAGATAATTTCCTCGTGAGAAAGATAGTTATTTTACAATGGCTATTGATATTATTTGACTTTACTATAAGTTGAGTAATACACTATTTGAAGAGTTTAACTTTAATACATTATTCGAAGAGGGCCAAAGGAGGAACGACTTTTCTGCCCCTGATCTCTCAGGTATTTCTTAAATTGATTTTCTTTCTATAAACTATGAAATGGCAAGCTTATGTACATCACTTCTAAGCCTGGAATTTTTACAAATGTCGAATTATGTTCCGATTAAGTAGAAATACTTAGTCGTCTGTTGATTAAGTTGCGAGTTTGAGCCCATAACTTTTGTGCTTCTAACTCATCATTGGCTAGGGTTGAACATATAGTCTCGTTACAATCTGCATAAAATTTTCCACTCTTTCCTTCTGTTTGTGAACTCAGTGCTACATAACATGTTGTTGATGCTCCCTGCATAGCCATACAAGTTAAATTCAATAATGTTTTTTTTTTTGTTTATATCTTTTTTTCTTAATCACATGCACACCTGGCTTGTAGTTTTTAACAATTTTGATGCCATAAAAAACAAAGAATCTGCACGAAAAAGTTCGAGGAATCAGTTTCTCTCTTGCTTATGTTAAAAGGTGAACCTTACATTATTCACATGCATAAGAACAAATTAACAGTGAAATAATATAGTTCAAGTTCTTACCCGTGATAAAGCCCTTGTGAGCTCTAATGATTGCAGTCTTAACAATTCCTGGATGTACTGCGTTTATGGTGACTCTAGCATTTCTTCCCTGCCATCTCCCAAAAAAGAACTCGGGTGAGTCAATGAAACATATTCCTTTTCTCATTGAATTCCATATATTTCTTGCTATCGCAACTGTTAGTTAACTGAGTATTGGAAGATTTTGAAGGGAAATAATACTTTTAGGAATACTTTATTTTTGTGTCGGTAAGTATTTCGTGTCACCTTATGTGTACCTTGACTATTTTCACATAACATATTCTTTCACCATATAACAGTTGGGTGTTAATGAAATCTTTAAGAAAATAATTCGTAGGTAGTTGGTGAGAATCTCACATTGAAAGGGTGGGAGGACCTTAGATAGAACCCAATTATGTATTTGATCTAATAAAAATAAAATTGAGATCCGATCCAAAATTGATAGTATCTAGAGTGGTTTCATGGATTGAATTCACCATCTCTTACTTTCCAAGACTCTCCTCACATAGTCAATCCATGATGGTTACTTTTGGAGTGTTTGGATTTAGAGGAGAGAAAGAGGAGAAGTTGAACTATTTGTTTGTTTTTAGTACCCACAACCTCTCCCAAACTCTTCCTCAACCTCTTCTCAACTTCTCTCCAACGTTCTATCAAATCTTAAATTAAACTTTATATCAAATTTCATCTAAAACATACATCTTCTCTCTTAAACACAAATCTCAAAAAATAGTTGTTCTAACCTATCCTCTCTAAAATGCAAATCCCCTAATAAATATTTCGTACCCTAAATCACTCCATTTTCTCTACTTCCTCCTCTTCCTATCCCCCATTTTTTCTCTCCTCTTCCTTTCCTCTCCTTTCCTCAACTCCAAAATCTAAACGCTCAGTTAGGAAAGCTATTTAAGGCTCTAATTCAAGGAAGAAAGGTAAAATGATATAAAAAAAAAATGTACCTGAAGTTGTCTTGACATTTCCTTGGCGTGCAAAATATTGGCTAGTTTTGACTGAGCATATGCACGAGTGCCATTGTAACTGCAAATAAAACACAATTTAGTATGATTATTTTTGTTTTTCACGATATTGGAGTAGAGAAATGAGAGTATAAAATGTTGATGTACTTGTTAGGGTTGACCATTTGACCAAAGTTTAAACCATCTTTCTTCACCCAGCCATGGATCACTGAAGAGACGTTAATAATTCTTCCTTCAATGCCTGTCTTAGCTGCTGTTTCTATCATTTTCTCTAACAGCATCTCTGTTAGAAAATAATGTCCTGCCCAGAAGATTGGCCAAAAAATTCAAACTATATACATTAAACGATTCATTTATCTTAACATATCTTTTAATGATAATCATAATATTTGAGAGTTAATGAATTTGAATCTCCGTATTCAAATTGTTATTAATTTTAAAATAAAACTTATAACATGTTTGGCTACGACGGGAATGGAAGAGAATGGAAAGTAGGAGTAAATTTGTGATTGACCCATGAAAATTTACAGGTCATACAAATGAATGAGATCGCTTTCATTTTCTTTCCGTCCCTTCCCACCACCCCAGACATGTTCTTCTAGAGTTAAAAGAGGTCACGTGGGGAAGATGCTTTGGAAAAGTTTGAAACACCTGTCAAACCTTTGTTAAAAAGCAATCTTTCCAATGTAGAAGGGTAGGGGTCAATTTCAATCAATTATTTAAGACCATTTCGGCCATATATTAAAAGCTAATTGGTTTTTGTATATAATTGATGCCATTTTGTTCCGTAGCAAATTTAGAATCATTAGAAAAATCATTATTTTTGCCAAAAGTAAATTCAATGATAATTTACATGTATCGAGTTACTTGTTCGAATCTTCCAAATTTTAAATAATGATTTTTATTTTAATAAAAATAACTAAATAATGACGTGGAATTCAAAGAAAACGACCCCTAATGTTTTAAACATTGAAATATATTTTAAATTGATTTATCATTCACATATGAGTTTAGCTAGTAGCACTCGTGCATATCTCGAGAATAACAAATTACAATATTCACATATGTTATACTTATAAAGAATCAAAGTCTTAAATTTTATATTTATTTCACTTTTTTGTTTTATTGATTTTATTTAATTTTGGAAAAATTTCTACTCAAAAGCAATTTTTTATTCACCTGTTTTAATTATATTAAAAATAAAAAAATCCTACTTAGCACATTTTCAACTTTTCTTCAAATTGATTGAAAACTATTAACGACCGGTTTAGTTATGAGTAAACGGATTGAGTCAATTATTAATTGAAGGCTATACGCTACTATTGAAAGCTATCGGTTGAATTGATGAAATTGAAAACATTACGATCATTTTATATAGATGATTCATTTTTCTGTTATACAAGAAATATTTTTGAAATTTTGTTATATGAATTTTTTTTTGTATTTTTTTGCTATACGTGAAAATTTCATTTTAACTTATAGAAAGTAGAAACCTCATGTACTTTATATTTTAGATTTCATTTTTTTAATCTTTACTATGATAAATTTGTTTTGCAGTTAAAATGAACTAATAAATATAAATTACTATAAAGTCTAATTTATAATAATCTAGGTGAAATTAACTAATAAATCTAAAGTATTATGAGTTTAATTTATAATAATCATTGAAAATAATTAAATATGGTGTAATTTTTTAGTCTTCACACTGATATGACAGAAAGAAATACGTTGTGCGGGTTGGTGGGTCGGATAAGCACTCGGAGCGGGGCCCCAGCTTTCACTTCTCTTAACATTCATTTGAGTTTGGTGCATATTTTCTCAAGTTGGGCCCCACCGCCAGATACGCCCCATACATTGTTGGCTTCCCTCGTTTATCGATTTACACCTGGTCGGTTTGTCTTCTACCTTTCTTTTCCCTTAAATAAGTAATTTTAATGGACTTAATTAATCCTAATTGGTCACTTTTAAGCGGAATTAACATTTTTTTTTTTTTTTTTTTTTTTTTTTTTTTTATATTTAGGTTACAACATTGTTAGTGATGACTCGAATTACAGATCGACTAGATGCTAGTGCATCATGTCAACTAAATTATGTTCACTTTGATATATGATTAACTCTTTTAATTAGGGATGAGGACCACAAACTCAAATCATGAGAATTAATATTGTGCGCTCAATTATTATATGTCATAGGTTCGAATCTGCATTTTCAATTGTGTAAGTAGTTCAAATCTAGAATTGTTGAAAAAAAAGGTTAAAATTTGGTCTAAAAATTGAAGCTAGTTTATGTGTTTCGCAATATAAGTTAAGGGTATGAACCTTTGAGTAAGTCTTTTAGAAGGATCTAGTTAATCCATGATTTAAGTCTATTTTTCGTTGTCTTTTCATTTTGTTTCAAGATATATTGATCAATTTCATTTATATATAACATAATTTTCATTTATTTTACCACCAAAACAAATCAAATAATTAGTTATAACATTTCAGTAAACTAGTTGAATATAAAAATCATGAGAATTTTCTTAAAGAAAATACCTAAATAATTTGTAGCAAATGTCAACTCAACTTTGTCTTCCGAGAACTCCAAATTCTTAGAGAAGACTCCAGCATTATTTCTGCATATATATAAAAATTTATTTACAATTCTCTCAACAATTTAATTTTTAATATATACAATAAAGAAAAAATAATTTGAGAGAAAAAAAAAGAGAATAATTACATGAGAATGTTAAGTGGGAGTCCAAGAGCAAGAAACTCATTGCTGAACCTTTGAACAGAATGCAGTGAGCTGAGATCAATTTCACACACAATAATCTGAGCCTGAGGGCTCTCTTTTTGAATTGCTTCTTTTATTTGAGCTGCTTTCTTTAAGTCTCTTGCTGGCATCACTATTCTCACTCCTCTCTTTGCCAATACTCTTGCTGTTTCTGCTCCAATTCCTGAAGTTGCCCCTTTTCAAAAAAATAAATAAAAATAAAATAAAATAAAATAAAATAAAGCTTTTTCCCTTCACTTTTTATGTATATAATTTGAGTGAAATTTCATTCATTATTTATTCTTTTGATATTGTGTGGTCCAGAAAGCTGTTATATATATATATATATGAGAATTATCTCTGAAAAGAGACAAAATCATATCTTTGGCTATTGGTATGAGAGCCTCAAAAATGAAGAACAACAAATCCTATAAAGAAATAATTAAAAACTTAAACCTTGAAAATTAGCCTTCTAAACTCGGTAATTATAAAAAAAAAAAAAAAAAACTTTTGAAACAGAGATTCAATGCATGCAATAACCTTAAATATTCACTAAAAAATTTAAAAATTCAGGGGAAAATACCACCGAGAAATTAAAATTATGACAAATATCACAAAAATTAATAATTAAATAAAGTATATTTATCTCTTCTTAGTTCGTATATGACATTGGTACTCTAAATTTCAAGACGATGGGTAGATTTTAACTTTTCGAAAATTACTCAGGCTCATTGAAAACAATAATAAATATAATTTATTGACGAGTAAATTAAAATTATAAGCTCCCATGCAGAAAAATTAAGGAAAAATAGAAAATTATTAAAAAATTAATTAAACGAATAAGATAATTAAAAGATTATGAATTTGAGTCGGTGCGTTCTCTTTTCGATTGTTGTTGTATTAAAAAAAAAAAATGAAAGTGTTAAAATGAATAATTACCAGTGATAATGGCAGTAAGTTGAGGATTAGGAGATGAGAAAGAAGAAGAATGTTGAGTGACTTGTTCAGCGGTGGATTTAGAGCCATAGCCACTGGGGCCTGAGATTCCTGCCAAGTATCTGAGAGTTTCTTTCATCAGTTTTCCCAAACTTAAAATTATGGAAACTGAAAACAGCATTCTTGTTTTTAAAAAACCCAATGCACATTCACTCCCCATATTGCCTCGGATTTATTATAATAATTTAAAAGTAGACGAAAAAAAAAAAAAAAGGGAATGTTCAGGTAGCTTCATGACCACCCTATCACCATGGGTTGCTCACAACTGTCAATATTGATTGGTCACTGTTGCTGTCGCATGATTGGTCGAGAAGAAATCCCTCCAAATCAAACGGCACAAAACCAAACCAAACTAGATCAGAAGATTTTTTTTTTTTTTTTTTTAATATGTGGAGTGTTTGACGTATTAAATTAAATGAGATATAATTGAAACAAAATTTTAACGTTTTCCTTTATATATGATCAAATGTTATTTTTTAACTTTTGGGAGTTGAAAAAGACTTTTGAAATTAAATCACAACAGACGTTTGTGTTGAGTGTTTATGGAGATTTTTTAAAAATTTTATATAAACCTGTTATTATTATAATTTCTTTTTTATAATCACTCAAAATAAATACTTCATAATTTTACAAACAAATACTCCTTAATGGTTTTGGTTTGAACTTAATGGAGTAAGGGTTTTTTATTTTATTTTTAAACATGGGTTTATATATATACAATTTAGTATTTAAACTATTATATACAAGATGAAAGTGAATAAATTTATTCCATATAATTTGAAAGAATTATGAACTAAAATCTCTAATCTACAAGAGAAATTCAATAATATGGTAGATATTTTCTTTTTTAACATAATAGAAGCAGTTCACTTATCTTATAAATGTTAAGATTTTTTTTTTTAATGTGGGATAATAATAAGATTCTTAACCAATTGATTTAGATAGATCATATTTTCAATTAAAATTAGGTTGAATATTTCTTTGAATTAAAATAAGTTATTTATTTTGTTTTTGTAGGAAACTTAATTATTTTAATAATTTAACAATATATTATATAATCCATGGTAATTTTCAAATTTAGCAATGATTTAAAAAGACAAAGAATAGGAATAATCTTAATTTGGTAGATGATAGATCGAGGAGTGTGTGTGTATATAATCCACGGTAATTTCAAATTTAGCAATGATTTAAAAAGACAAATAATTGGAATAATCTTAATTAGAGAGATGATAGAGGAGGAATTAATGTGAATCGTAATGAAGAGATCAGCACCGTCCGTTTGTTTTTGTCTTCATTTTTCATGATTGTGTCTGTCCTCATTACATGTTTTCCAAATTGTGGTTAGACTCACGAGTGGAGTGGCCCTTCATAAAAACTTCAACTGCAAAAAAAAAAAAAAAAAAAAAAAAAAGAAAAAAAAAGTTTATTACCTAAAAAAAAAAGAAAAAAGTTTTGTCAAAATTTGCACCAAATTAGTGGCTTCTGTCCCCTTTGATTGTTTTTCAAGTAATTTATGGCATTTTAAGTTCAACAACTCTCTGATTGCTCATCCTTTGTTTAGATCTTTCGTCCCTCAATAATAAAAAATTTAGTAATTTACCTTATTTTATAAATATTTTTAAAAAAGTCAACTTTTTTAATACAAGATAACGAGATATATTTAATTCTTTATATTTTTTGAGTTAACTATAAATAGAGTGATTCGAATTTATAACTACTTATCATACAAAGAGATATATATTTGATGTATGTGCTTGTTAGTTGGCTTTCTGAATTTTATTAATTTATTACTTTTATTAAAATACTATTCTCTTGTCAGAGCGAGTATAGCTCAACTAGTATTACAGATACGTTAACATCCACTTGTTAATGGTTTGAGTCCTCGAAATAAATTTTATGTATAATTTTTTTTTTTGTCCCCTTCCTCCAACTTGTACTAATTGAATTGATTGAGTTTGCTGTCGATTCCAATTACGTATGTTATACGCG
>JBBMEG010022510.1:11291-25648 GCA_037832605.1 Cyclanthera cordifolia | reverse complement strand
AAGAATTAGTCTGTATATTATTGCAGTGAATGCATTGTTTAAATAGGAGAATACAAAAGCAGACAGCAAATTAGAATTCAACACGTATACAGAAGAAAACAAATATACAATAGGAAAATAGTGGTGATACGGTGTCGTTTTAGGTATGCTCCTTAATATCCACCTCAAACAAGAGGAAATAGGATGAACACAGAGTTTGGCAGGCACGCATTTCACAGAATGTGCCTTCAATAAGGCCATCAGCTAGTTGTGATTCGGATGCAACATGATGAACAGAGAGCTGTCCAGCGTGTATAACTTCTATATTGACTAAATACAGATACTAAAAAGGATTATTTACATAAACTAATAATTATATATTGAGTCTAACGTGTATAACTTCTCCCTAACCCTTCAAATTGTGTTCCAGTCACAAATTATGTTTATATAGCTTGAAAGTTGGGAAAATAAAGTTTAGTTTACGCCTAATTTCAATTACCTCGTGTTATTAAACACACACAATTTAAATTTCAAATTATGAAGAAAGAAATTAAAAGTTTAGTCCCTTTGATAATTATTTTATTTCTAATTTTTTATTTTTGAAATTTAAAATTACAACTATTATTTCAACTCATAATATTCATAATTTTGGTATCTATATCTTACTTGTGTTTTTAACGATCAAACCAAAATTTAAAAGGTAAAAAAAATAACTTTCAAATATTGTTTTGGTTTATAAAATTTGGTTAGAATTTACATACTTACTTGAGAAAATATGAACTATAAAAAATTTAGGTAAATACAAGTTTAAATTTCAAAAACAAAAACAAAAAACCGATGAAATGTTTAACTTTAACTTTAATCTATTATCTCAAATGTTAAAATTTCATTTTGGTTCTACATTTTTTGAACTTTGTTCATTTTGAATTATAAACTTCAAAAAGAAAAAAAAATATATATATATATATATATATATATATCTAATTTTGGCATAATGACTTTAAATTTTGTTCTATTTTGGTCGTCAAATTTTTGAGTTTGTTCTATTTTGATTCTTAAACTTTCAAATGTTCAACTTAAAAAAAAGTTAAAATTGATTTTTATTGTAATTTTTTTTTTCTTAAAAGAATTACCATGTTTGTTTATACATTTTAGAAATCAATTTTAAACCATTTTTTTTAGTCTATCAACTTATAAAATTGAAGATTTGAAAATTAACTTGATTTGAAAATTAACTTAACATCAAAATTGAATTTTTGAATTTTATTGATTAAAATGGAGCAAATTAGCTAGAGATATTTTTTTTCATGGAAACACGTCCATAATAGAGCGAGAGACAAGATGAAAAATGCATTATTTATCTTCGTTTCTCGGACACTTCTCTATTTACTTTTTTTTTTTCAATTATTTTTTCTCTCTATTTTCCATCTTTAATCTTTAGATTAAACAAAAATGTTGGTAAATTTGTACTTTTTTTCTTTAATTATTAGTTGTATAGTTGAAACTTGAAAAACATTTTATACAAATATAATTATTTGAAATTACTATGTAAAAAATATTTATAAAAAATGAAAAAAAAGTTTGAATGGAAAAAACTTCTTGTGACTAACGCGGCCTTCTCTGATTCCATGTGAGGAATCCCGCCCGATTCTTCTAAAAAAATTGTGAATTTTGTGAAAATGGAGATTAAATTTGATCATGAGCCCCGTCTGGCTTTATAGATATCTCAAATGAAAATTCAAAATTTCAAGACCAAAATGTTATTTTAACCAACGAAATTAATGAAAATATTTGAACATCTTACATGATGTCATCATTTTAAGTCACTCTAATGCATTTAGTGTGACCTACGGTTTACACGCCAAAAAGTGATAGTGAGAAATTGCTCCGACTACCTACTTATCTATAATGACGACTTTTGTTTTCTTATTTTTCTTATCTATAAAGAGTAATAGAGGGATGTTTTGTAATTAAAGAACAAAACATTTAATGTTAGACATTAAATTTTTGATTTCAGTTATTAATAAAGGTAATTGCACATTTAATATTCAAACATCATTTATCTTTACCATATTGATGGGATTGATGGCGATATCTCCACGGTTATTTATATGAACACTTGAAAAAGTATGTGGGCATACAGGTGGATCTAGTTCCAAGTTAATATATTAACATTCAAACGTCATTCAACTTTACCGCATTGATGGGATCAATGACGATATGTCCATGGTTATTTAGATGAACACTTGGACAAGTATGTGAAACAGACAAGTGGATCTAGTTCCAAGTTAATAACCTACATCATTTACATTATATGGACTAAGGCTAGGGTGTCTAAATCCTGATGACACTGTTGGTACGATCCATTTTGCAACTATTGCAAATGACTTGATCTTGGTTGTTCATGTGGAGACATGTGAGTAGGGTTATTTGTGCCGAAAGAAGTTTCTTTACAAGACGAGACCATAAATTTTATGATTGAGCTAGTAATTCCACTATAGATTTGCATCAACTACCTTGCTAAAAGTGATCGTATGCTGATGTGATATGAATCCTGAGTGGATTCTGAACTTCTACTTTATAGAAGCGTCTTTTTATTTGTATGGGCGAGACCAGCCAAACAACTTTAGGTCAATTGTTGGCTTTTTGGCTATTATCTCAAACTAGTTAATTTTAATTAATTAATTAATTAATATTTTGACGATAACAAACTCGAATATTATTTACTGATATTATTGGAGTTTTGAAGGGTTTAATATGAAGAGAATGAAGAGACGATTCCAACGCATTTTGAATCGTTCAAATTGAAGTTAAAATGGGAAAGATATGGACATTTGAAGTTTGGAAGGAAAATTCGCCAAATGGAAAAACAAGATTTTCCTTCTCTTATTTTTTCTTTCCCACCAAATCTCTTTCCATCTCATCTCTACTCAATCTTATCCCTCCATTACATTTACCCTAAATTTAAAGGCCACAATTTATCATATCTTCATTAAATCTCACCCGTTGATCATTTTGCACTAAATTCAATGGTCGTCTTTTTTATTCTCTTCCATAAATCTCCTCTCAAAATTGTGAATTAGAGATAGCAACATATCCATTCAATACAGTCCGTAAAAGTTTGATTACTTCACATATTCTTGAAACGGCGTATTACAAATTTGTGAAGAATCTGTCAACACTAAACTTGTGTATTTTGCCTTCGAGAGGTATTTTGTTAGATTTATTTTAATTATTTATTTTGGGATTTGTATTAAGGTGTGAAAACACACCTTGGTTGTGAGAAAAGTAAATTGGTTTAATCGTGAACCAGTAAAAGGATTGATGTTTCTCTTTTGCCTAAAAAAGAGAACAGTAGTGGTTTAATCCTGAACCTGTGAAAATGATTTAGGTTTCTCTATAGCCTAGGAAAAAGAGGGTCATGGAGGTTTGGTTCTCACCCGTAAGAGGATCACCAATAGAATCCCAAGAAAGAGTCTTGGGGGTGGAGTAGAGATTTTCCGAATCACTTTAAAAACTTGGTGTCTCTCTTTCTCTCAACTTTTATATTCCGCTACTTCATTATTGCATCTCATATTTGCTTTATTGAGTGTTTTTAGTTAACAAAGTTTAGATCATAAAATCAAATTTAAAGAACTAAAATGTTAGCAAACTTTATTCACCCCCGCTAGTGTTGCCTTTCGATCCTATTGGGATCAGAGCCGGTTGCTCTTGTTTTGAATAAAATTTTTTGTTGAAAAGTGTTTTATTTGATTCCAATTGTTTGAGTTTTACTCCTACAATTGGTATTAGAGCGGGTAGCTCTTATTTCTACTCAAAAATATTTTTTGAAAAGTATTTTATTTGTAATCCAATTGTTTGAGTTTTACTCCTACAATTGGTATCTCTACTTAAAAATAGTTTTTTTGAAAAATATTTTAATATATATCTGATTTGTTGAGTTTTACTTCTACTGTTGGAATAAAATCAGGATGCTTTTTTGTAGTCAAAAATATTTTTCAACAAGTGTTTTAGTTTCAATCATTCAATTAGTGTTAGTATTTATTTTAAAAATTATTTGAAAAGCTTAATTGCTAGAGCTACGAAAACTTTAAATATTATTGAAGATCTTTGCATTGATAAGCCTCATTTCTTTGATGGTATAAATTTTACGCTTTGGAAAAATAGAATGAAAACTTTTATGCTTGCTATTGATTTTAATATTTTATATGTTTGTGAGCATGATTTGTCTAAATTACAATTGAACAATGAGTTACTTACTTTTAATGCCAAAGTTGTAAATATTATATGTTGTGGTTTAGATAGAAATATATGTGATAGAATTTTACATTTTGATTTTGCGTATAATATTTGGAATTTTCTTGATATTGTGTATAGTCTTGAAAAATCATCTTGTACTATTAATGATTTCTTTTATGTGAAGGAGAATTATAATTCTCAAAATCAAGAAAAATGTTCAAGAAGTGGAAAAGGAGAAGTGCGCTAAATCTTTCATATGCTTGATGGCTAAATAAAGTAACAATCTCCACGATGAAAGCGATGATAATGAGGTAACGATATTTCTACAACAAGGGATGGTTCAACCAACTCACCCAATAGCAGTTTATTAAGAAGTTAATGTTAGCTATTTAAGAAATAGAATTTAAGGCTAGAATATGGATTATATGTCATTCGTAGCTCGTTATTTCCTTATTGAATTGAAAGCACGTGGTCTGTGATCTGGTAGGCTAGAACGTGGATTATATGTCGTTCGTTGCTCGTTATTTCCTTAATTGAATTGAAAGCATGTAGTCTGTGATCTGGTAGGCTAGAATATGGATTATATGTCGTTGTTGCTCGCTATTTCCTTATTGAATTGAAAGCATGTTATCGTGATGATCTGTTCTTATGTACTGAGCCCTAGACGAGTAAGTAGGTAGATTGCTTATGATACGTCTTTCTCCTATTATGTACACTTGCAATAGATTATAGGGTCGGTTCATGCATTGTGTGTTGAGGTGAGCGTCGAGTCACTTCCCTTGATAGTGTGAGCATGTCGGCCAGATGGCCTTGACATGTCTTTGCTCTACCATAGGGTGGTTGCAGAAGACCATAAGGTCTACTGCTATGTGACACATCAGGGAATGACCCATCGGGTTGGCCGAACGCGGCAACGTTCTCTGAAAGCATGTTATCGTGATGATCGTGATGATCTGTTCTTATGTACTGAGCCCTAGACGAGTAAGTAGGTAGATTGCTTATGATACGTCTTTCTCCTATTATGTACACTTGCAATAGATTATAGGGTCGGTTCATGCATTGTGTGTTGAGGTGAGCGTCGAGTCACTTCCCTTGATAGTGTGAGCATGTCGGCCAGATGGCCTTGACATGTCTTTGCTCTACCATAGGGTGGTTGCAGAAGACCATAAGGTCTACTGCTATGTGACACATCAGGGAATGACCCATCGGGTTGGCCGAACGCGGCAACGTTCTCTGACGGACAGAGGTAGTCAGATGTAAAAGATTGTGTTGAAATTATCTACTTTCAACTTTTCTAAGCATATATCAATTTTGTGATTTTTGTTTATACCCAAAGGTGATCATACAAACTTATATACTAATTTTGCACTTTAAACAAAATTTTCAGCAAGCATACAAGTTGTAAAATTGGCTAAAAACAGAGAAAAAAGAAAAACGAGAGTTACGTGGTTCGATACGTTAGTCCTACGTTCAGGAGCACCTAAGGCGTAGCCTAGGTAAGGCAATTTTATTAGAGATTTATATACAAGTATGAGTCCAAAATATCCAGATACAATACAATCACAAATTAGTTTTATGATTCTAATAAAATTGCCAATGAGAAATTACCTAAACTAAATCAAAGAACAAAAAGAAAAAAAGAAATGAATACACCTTTTGAAGAACTTCTTTATTCTTCAAGAAACAAGTAAATCTTGAGAAAAACTCCAAGATACTTCAATGGCCACTTCAAGAAACATGGATTCACCTTCCTCATTTGCTCAATCCTTCAAGAAACGAGTAAGAAAACACCAAGGGGATAAGGAACAGTGGATTTTGGTCAGAGTTGTGGCCGTCGAAGGTTGCTCGCGAAGCTGCAACGTCGCCGCTGGTGTTGCACTTTCTCTCTTCTGTTGTCGCCGAACTCTCAGAGAGCTTGAAGCTTTCTCTTTCGGTCTCCTCTACCTGCAAGTCTCGGTCAAATGAGAAAAAGGGAATGGACCCCTAATTTTGGTCCTCTTTTTAAAACACCCTTAGTGAAAAGTCCTTTTCACCCCTTCTCTCTTCCTTTTATCTCCTAATCACCCTTTTTCCTTTTGATTTTGGGTAAAACCTCCTTGTTTTCACTAAAGAAAAAATAATGAAAACAAAACTAGCAATTTTACAATCTTAGTGAGTTTAATCAAAAAGCTTAATGAATAGGTTTGATAAGCCACATATTTATAATCATAACAAATGAGTACATATGGAAAACATGGTCTTGGCAACATAGGATTAATTTTAGTTAGTTTTAAAACTCCCTAACTAATCAATTTATCCAAAACTAATTACTAAAAATAGTTATTTAACTAAACTAATTAACATTATTAACTATGTATTAACCAATTGATGTAAATACAAATTGATGTTTAATAAAACCATTAAAAGTTTAGGCCAATTTTCTAACAGATTGTGCTTGTGGAAGGATGGATTGCAACCATCCCGAGAGCAACGCTTGACCATTGGGTCTGATCATAGGGTCTTTTAGACGTTTAGGGTAGCCGACCGCGGTCGGGGTTCCCGCAGTCCTTTATGGTACCTAGGAGCTTCTCGAGATACTATTGAGTTTACATCTAACTATAGCACAGTTGCGATCACTGCAACATGTACGAGTAGCAAACTATCAAGCAGAAGTGTGATCCTTGCTTCAGCTATTGTATCCACTAACGCTTGGACAGATACTTGCACCTACAACTAGATGAGCAGCTTGATGGCTTAGTTTAGTTAGGGAACTTGATTGGTTCTTCTTCGCCTCACTCAAGCCGGAGATACCCTAGGAGGTGCCCGGGCGACTCCATAGCTTGTACCCACATATCAAGGTGCTCCGCCTTACGCGACATGGTTGTGTATGGCTTTTTGGGTCTTATGGCCTTGGTTGGGGACCTAGTTTTCCTTACGGGTAGCATAGCTGAGTGATCTTGGATGCATAGGGTGAGGTAGGGAAATCAGTCATTGGACGGAGATCCTTTATTGCGTGAGTGGGAGCTGGCAACTAGCTAGGCAGTGAGCAGCCAAAATTCCTAAGGCATAAGTGAGCGTCGAGCTAGTAGGTTGGGCAACATGCTAGGCAGTGAGCAGCCGAAATTGCTAAGGCATAAGTGAGTGTCGCGCTAGCAGGTTGGAGCGCTCACGGCTCGGTAACGTGTATGGTATCTGACGTGTTCGGATTGACCCCACCGTGAGGGAGGGACCCAGGATAGCCTGGGCGACTCCAGTGGATGGCCCTTTCGTCTAGGCTCTCTATTGTACCCAGAGGGGTCGGCTTGTGACTTTTGAGTGTTACGACGTCGGCTGGTGAGACTGCTCAAGTATTGCCACGAGTTTTGGAACGTGTGGCACAGACACCGGAGAGTCGGTATATTTTCCTGTTTGTTTGTGCATGTTATTCTTAGACTTTTGATTAATGCATGTTTGTTTTATATGATGCATACACCCCATGGGGAGTTTCTTACTGAGTTTTCATCGACTCACCCCTTCATTTTATGTTGGCTATGGATTCAAAACCATAGTTGCAGGTACGCACTAGGATGGATGACTGACAGTTGAGGATAGACACGAGGGGGGGGGGAATGAGTTTGTTGTGTCTTTTTTTATAGTTGTTTACTTATAGTCGAGTTGTAACTCCTTCTACACGAACTGTTGTAATAACTTAGTTTGAATTGTTTTAGTTTTAAAATTGAGATCTCGAGATCTTCTTATCTTTTTGACTACCTGGATATGATACATGTTTTTATTTACACCTGCAGGGTCGTTTTAAATGATTTTGAAATATTCAGGTTCTGATTTACAGGTTTTGCAGGTATGAGTTTCCCATATTTTAGAGTAAACTCTGCCGAAATTTCTTTTAAGTTTTCATGCATTAGTAACTTTCGTGCTATAACCTAACAGTTATGTACCGGGTTGCTACAATTTCTAGTTATTACATTGATATTCTTATATCTTATGACATCTTCATTTGAATACAATTTTTATGGAAATTCTAAAATTTGTTTATTTTATGGGAATTCTAAATTGGTATATTTTAATTGATTTATCAATCTTTTGATATACTTATGGGCTAAATATTTTTTAAGACTTTATTAAGGGGAAGTGTTAAATTGATTTTAAAATTGGGAGGAATTTGTTAAGAGTTAGTGAAGAGCTATTTTATATTACTTTTCTTATTCTTTCTTTTTGATTGATTCCAAAGGGGGAGAGATAATAAGAAAAATGAAAGTATATTATTATTATGCATGTGTGTTGATTGTACTTGTTGACTTATATCACATATCACACATCACTTTGAATTCATTTTTCTTGTATAGTTTGTCATCATAAAAAAGGGGAGATTGTTGGCTTTTTGGCTATTATCTCAAATTAGTTAATTTTAATTAATTAATTAATATTTTGATGATAACAAACTCGAATACTATTTACTCATATTTTTTGAATTTTGAAGGGTTTAATATGTAGAGAATGAAGAGACGATTCCAACGCATTTTGAATCGTTCAAATGGAAGTTAAAATGAGAAATATATGAACATTTGAAGTTTGGAAGGAAATTTGCCAAATGGAAAAACGATATTTTCCTTCTCATATTGTTTCCTTTCCCACCAAATCTCTTTCCATCTCATCTCTACTCAATCTTATCCCTCCATTACATTTACCCTAAATTTAAAGGCCATAATTTATCAAATCTCACTCGTTGATCATTTTGCCCTAAATCCAACGGTCGCCTTTTCTCTTCTCTTCCATAAATCTCCTCTCAAAATTTTGAATTAGAGACAGCACAATATACATTCAATAAAGCCCCTAAAAGTTTGATTACTTAACATATTCTTGAAACGACGTATTACAAATTTGTGAAGAAGCTGTCAACGTTAAACTTATGTATTTTGCCTTCGAGAGGTATTTTGTTAGATTTATTTTAATTATTTGTTTTGTGATTTTTAATACAGTGTGCGGGCACACCGTGGTTGTGAGAAAACTAAATTGGTTTAATCCTGAACCAGTAAAAGGATTGTGGTTTCTTTTTCGCCTGAAATAGAGAGTAGTAGTGGTTTAATCCTGAACTAGTGAAAAAGATTTAGGTTTCTCTTTAGCCTAGGAAAAAGAGGGTCGTGGAGGTTTGGTTCTCACCCGTAAGTGGATTACCAATAGAATCCCAAGAAGGAGTCTTGGGGGTGGAGTAGGGATTTTCTGAACCACTTTAAAAACTTTGGTGTCTCTTTTTCTCTCAACTTTTATGTTCCGCTACTTCATTATTGCATGTCATATTTGCTTTATTGAGTGTTTTTAGTTAACAAAGTTTAGATCATAAAATTGCAACGTCACAAGAAGAAATTCACGCCATCTCAAACATTGAGAAAGATGTAGAGTTGTTCCTTTAAGAACTGATTCGGGAGCTTGAACAAAAGAATCTCACCTCTCATTGACCCGAGAGAACACTGGTTTATAGTGAGACTATAAATATTTGTTCATTAGAGGAATCAGTGGCATTTAAAGAAAATGATGTTTAACCATAGGGGTAAAACGAACATTTTGTCTTAATTGTGGATTACGAAGAAGCTCGTGAGGGATCACATGAAAAATGATCGACTATATCCGTGGACATTACTTATTCTATAGTGCGAAAAAGCTCAGCAAATACATTTAGTGGAATAAGCCTGATGTTAACAATAAGGAATTGGATCCCGAGTTGTTGTACCTTTCAACCTATAAGTCCACCGGTCCAAGCGCTAGCTCATATTTACTAGTATATTGTGTTCAAATTCATAGATTAATAGAAGCTTTAAGTTTAATGGTTAAACTTAATTACTCAACATTTTGAATATATTGAATTAATATTTATGGGATAAATATTAATTAGGAGAAATTAATTTATTGAATAAATTAATTATAAATATTTATTGGATAATTATTTAATTAAGAGATTCTAGTAATTAATATGTTAAACCTATTAATTGGTTTAATAATTATTGGATAAATATTATTAAGTTTTGAGAATATTAATGATATATTAATTTAAGAAATTTATTTATTTATAATATGTGATTGATATTTATTGGATAAATATCAATTAAATATAAGTAAAACGATATAAGGGATATATTGGTTAATTTCAATATTCTTCCCTTTTTATTTGGGGAAGGAAATTTCATCGTCTTAGGGAGGGATGTTTGAAATGGGAAGGAAAAATCTTTGATTTTATCCCAATATCTTTTAATATTTGAAAAATATTGTATTTTTCTAATTTAAATGTTCATTCTCATTTTACTCACTTTCAAAGTAACCCGTTTTAAAGAGAGAAAACTCTCTCAAAAGTTGAGATCTCTTTTCCTTAGTCAAGACATTTGATAAAGTTTCAAGCTTCATTCTCTAAAGGCTTCCCATTAAGCACTCAATAGTAGCAAAAAAGTCGATCATTCGAGATCATCCATGAGTATAGATCGATCCTTTTCAACATAAAGACCTGCCAGAATAATCCAGAGACGTCAGTCAATGTAAGTAAGGTTAAACAACAACATGTCAATCACCTATGGTTAAGCATGTAGATTAATTAAATTAATCTAAAATAATTAAATGCTTTAATTATTTATGAAAAATTTTGTTGTTATTATGCTTCCGCTGCGTTAAATGTGTGCTTCTATCTTCTATTCCCAACATATGTGTTACAACAAATTGGGGAGAACATAGAACTGAATCCAAGAATGAAAATAAGAATATGAAGAGTGGTTTAGCTGTACTAAGCTAATTGAGCATGAGTCTAATTTATTTCAGAATGAAGTTACTAGCATTGTTTACAAAAAAAGAGCTATTTATAAGTTAAAATTAATAGCTAACAAAAGACAGTTTTATTAAACTATTATGTTCATTAATTTCCATAAATCATCTTCTTAATAAATACTTCACATAAAAAAACGACATCTTACTCTAAAGACGATCACCAAATAAAAAATGAAATTTCTTTTAGCCACAACAAACTCTCATTAGTCCATAAAGATACTAAAGTTTATCAATTATCAAAGACTTAGTTAAAGCATCGACATATTTTGAGAAGTGTGTATCTTCTCCAATACCAAATCACCTCTTTGAACTACATCGAAAATGTAGTGAAAACAAACGTTTATATGTGTTTGTCTGATCATGATGTTGAGGATTCTTGGATAATGATAATGCACTTTGACTTTCAAAAACTCTTTACATTAATATCAATAGAATGCATCTCATTAATTAATCCCTTTAGCCAAACAGTCTCTTTCATTGGTGACAATTGGCTCTAATAAGGTTGTATATTCTGCCTCGGTGGACGAAAATTTAACTACATATTTGATCGTAGACTTTCAACTTATTGCATTATTGACCATATAGAAGACATATCTGGTGAGTGCCTTCATTTGTCTAGATCTGCAGCCTAGTCAAAATCAACATACCCTATGATATCTTCTTTATCTTCACATTGTTTTGCATGTATAAGACCTTGGTTTTAAATGCCTTTAACATATCTTAATACCTCATTCAATGCTTCCCAATAAATCTTTCTAGGATATCTCATAAGTCTGCATGTAATGCTCATTGGGCAGGCTAAATATGGCCGACATGTTACCATTACATACATCAATGGACATTTCCGTGAAAATTGTTCTATTGTCGTGAAAATTGCTTTAAAATATAAATGGGTTTCTTGGGAAGGCATACATGATTCGCCTTTCCTGCAACTTCAAAATTGGGGGTTGCTTCATCAAGATGTTTTCATCAAGAGTTCCATATAAGAAAGTCGTTGTAACATCAATTTTTTCGTAAATCATAATATACTACTGTTGATAGTATAGCACGAATGGATGCATGTCAAATTACGGGTGCAAAAACCTTTAAGTAGTTTATCTCTTTCTCTTGTGTGAAACCTCTTGCTGCTAATCTTGCTTTAAACTTTAACTAAAACACTTTATACCTGGTTTGACTTTGTATATCCATTTGCATTCTACAACTTTTTGACACTCAACATTTTCAACTAACATCCATGTTTCATTTTATTCAGTTATTATCTTATTCATAGCCAGTTCCCAAGAGTGAGCATTTGTACAAGTAACAACTTGTTTATATGAACTAGGTTTCATTCCAAATAAATCATGCTCATTTATTTCATCACAATTTAGAGCATATCCAACATATTCAACTTTGTATCTAGATGGTGGTGTGATAATTCTTCTAAATAATTTTTCTAACTTATCCCTTACAAGTTGATAGTTATCAAGGTTTGATCTAATGACATCTTGGTGTGTTTGATCAATCTGGCCAAAATTTGTTTGAGTGTTAGTCTAATCAGAAATCGCATCTACAGAAGTATCAGTGTGGGTATTCTCTATGTGAGAATCTTCAATTTAATATATTCTAAGTCTATTTTCCTTGAACAATCTACATCGGCTACATCTTTGTCAATCTTATTAATTTTGTTAGGCATTATTTCCTCATTAAAAACAATATCACGACTAATAAAATATTTTTCATAATCTTCTTCAATAGTGTTGTAAGCTAAAATATCTTGAAAGACTCGGAAAAGATTGGGACCCGCACGAAGGACAACAAAAACCACTGCCTACCCCAGGGAGGTCGGCCAACTCCATTGCCGACCCCTAGGGGGTCGGCCAAATGGAGGCCACAACCCCCTGGGCGTCGGCCAACTCCATACCGACCCTCCAAGAGTCGGCCAAGCAAGTCCGACTCCCATAGGGGTCGGCCAAGGAAGGCTAGGACCCCCCGGAGTCGGCCCTTGCAGCCTCACCCTTCTCGGGTCTGGCAACGAGTAGGTCAATCCGAGTGAATTGGTCGTGGAGGTCAGGACTCCCCCCAAAGTCGACCAAGCCCAAGTAACGTATGGAGGCGCTGCACCCCGTAGCGTCCCTGGTTACAACGAGTAGGCCAACCCGAGTGGGTTAGCATGGAGGTTAGGACTCTCCTATGGACGAGTCGATCAAGTTCAAGTAACGTTTGGAGGCGTAGCACCCCGTAGCGTCCCTCGTTACAATGAGTAGGCCAGCCCGAGTGGGTTGGTCGTGGAGGTGAGGACACGTAAGGGTTGACCGAGTCCAAAGCTGACCTCTGAGGAGAGAGGTCGAGTAGGCTGACCCAGGTGGATTGGTCGTGGAGGTTAGGACTTTTCTGAGGATAAGTCGACCAAGTTCAAAGTAGCACTACGGGACGCTGCACACCCGTGACGTCCTAGTGCTACAACGAGAAGGCTACACCCCAAGGGGTCGGCCATGGAGGTGAGAACCTGCCAAGGTTGACCGAGTCCAAGTAACTCCGGAGTCAAGGTCATTACACCTCCAAAGGGTAACGGTCAGGAGTTACGCCGGTATTCATACCCAGCTTAATGATAAACGTTTCTAACGGTCGTCCATTATATTGACATAAGTGAGCCGCAGCGGTTACAAGACCAGCTGCTATAAAAGTCAAGTCATTTTTCTCGTCCAAGGGATCCTAAGCTAAGTACTCTTAAGCTATTCCTAGAGTTTCAATTTATTCTCCGTTTCTGACTTAGGCATCAGAGGCCCTGTGGCTCACACCACACCGGTGTGTCCTAATTTCGTCTTTTTTGCAGGCCTTTTCGCCCTCGGCTAAACAAATTTACTGTGGATATTCGTTGACCATTTTTTTGCATCAACAAATAGAATGAAATTTATATCTTTTTGTACCTTGAGGATAGCCGAAGAAAGCACACCTTTTAGCTCTATTGTCAAGTTTTCCTTATTTTATATGTTCATAGGCCGCACATCCAAAAGTTCTTTAATGACTCAATTAGATGTTCCTCCTATAAGAATTCCTAAGGTGTTTTATAAGCCAATGCTTTTAAAGAACTTTTATTGATAACATTTACAGATGTTTGAACAACTTCACACAAAAAACTTTTAAGCAATCAAGAGTTAGACAACATACATCTCACCTTATTTAATAATTTTCGGTTATAACACTTTGTTAACCCATTTTGTTAAAGCGTGTCAAGTGTCACGATCAAACTTCGTTATTGTTGCAAAGCGATCGTGATACACTTGCTCTAACCCGACAAGTAAGTCAGTTAAGCAAAAACGCAGAGCGGGTGGCACAACTGGTGCAACATCTATCACGGGCCTCGTGAAAAGATT
>JBBMEG010022510.1:0-11191 GCA_037832605.1 Cyclanthera cordifolia | reverse complement strand
AGTAAGTCAGTTAAGCAAAAACGCAGAGCGGGTGGCACAACTGGTGCAACATCTATCACGGGCCTCGTGAAAAGATTATCTTTAAAAGGCTATATGAAAATACAACAGAAACCACTTCAACTATATTGCATTCAACATATAACTTGGTAGGAAGAAAACTTCAACAAGTCATACTCTCTTATAGTACATTTTTTGTCATATTTGATATTCTGGTCGACTTGCACGTCAAAATGGAGAACAATCATACGGCTCAAAAACACCAAAAAAATAACAACATGAAAAATGAATTATATATTAGGAAAGTATGATAAAAAGGGATCTAAGGGTGCATGCGGCCACGTGCAACATGCATTGAACAAGCATGGCCGTGACACCAGGTATCGTTAAGTGTCTTGTAATGCCATTCTTTCTACACAACTCATTGAACTTCTAATCCAAGAACTCTAAACCATTTTTTGTTCTTAAGAATTTTATCTTTCTATCTGGCTGATTTTCAACAAGGTATTTCCATTCTACGAATAACTATAAGCTTCATCTTTGAATTTCATAAAAAACACCCAACATTTTCTTGAATAGTGATCTATTAGACTAATGAAATATCTAGCACTCCCTTTTGATTCAATTTTGAAAGACTTCCAAAGATTAGAGTGAACATATTTCAGAATATTTTTAATCAAGGGGTGATTGGATTTGGTTCTATAGTAAGCTTAGTGATTGGATTTGGTTCTATAGTAAGCTTACATCCCCTAGCCCAATAGAGTAGGAGTTCAATTGATTTCAGAATGAAGTAACTAACATTGTATTATTAACTAACAGAAGAAAGTTTTATCATACTGTTATATTCGTTAATTTCTACAATATGTGGTAAATTTTTGTCACACATGTCAATAAGAATATCAACTCTACGTATTCATATATAAGGCAAATTTTTCTATTCAAGAAACAATTCACCCTACATTTTCGTAATTACAAATTACCTCACTATTACTATGTTTATTTTTTTAACAGAAAAAAGAGTGATTAACAACTACTCTTCTAGAACTAATTGTTTGTATTTAGCAGTAAACAACCATTATCAATCATTTATAAGATTTTTTATCAAACTCATCACTAAAACACTACTAATATCAAGTAGTTACTACTTAATCACTACTATTATCAATAGTTAATAATCTTAATTATTGATAATACCAATTTCTAAAACGCTCTAATTACTATTTACCTAAGACTTTTCGGTCTACTATTTGTACTAAATTCAATCATGTGTTCCTCTCCCTGCATTGTTTGTCTTTTTACCATTGGGCGTTAAGATAATGTTTTTTCTTTAAATTTTTTTTTCTCGTTATTTTATTTTTTTTTTTAAATGTGATATCTTAGAAAACAATTTTCTCACGAATACAGTGAACACCGATTTCAATATGCTTTGTGCAAACATGAAATATATGATTCTGAGCTAAGGCACGAGCACCCATATTGTCACACTTAATTGCTTGCATCGTAGACAATGAAAACCCAATTTCACAAAAGTAATGAGTAATCTTGCTGATCTCACAAGAGGCTTTTGCTAATGCTCGATATTCATATTCCATGCTAAATCTAGCCATGATAGATTGCTTATTAGATGAACAGGAGATGAGCGATGGACTTATGAACATACCATATGTATCTATAGATTTACTATTATCCATGTTTGTTGCCCAATGTGCATTGGAATAAGCCTTTAGGGTGATACTTGTGCTTGGTTGAATGTAGAGGACCCAAAATGGTCGTGCCTTTTAACTATTATAATACTCTTTTTACAGCAAGTGCTCGATGGTCACCTAAAGATTTCGGTCTACAAAAGGCGTCTCCTACGGTCTGGAGCAAGTGTAGGGCTTGATGTTTAGCTTAACATGTAATAGTCTTACTATGGCTTTATTGCAAGTGGGAGATTGTTAGGGAATGTACCATAAATGCCTAATAGTTTGAACTAAAAAACGACATTTAATGTGTTATTTTAGTTAATAAAAGTTATTATTTTCATTTACTGTACATTTAATTAAACAATGTCATTAAAACTCATCTCATTAATTAGACTAATGGCGATATACCCATGGTCATCTTGATGAACGCTTGGACAAGTATGCGGGACATACAAGTGGATCCAGTTATAAGTTAATGACTTAAAATGTCTACAATACATGGATTAAGGTAGGACACCTAAGTTCTGGCGTTACTATTAGTATGACCCTTTTTGTAATGATTGGAGACAACTAGATCCATCTTGTTCATGTGCAGATATGTTAGTGGGGGTGCCTATGCAAAAAAGAGTTTTTGCATAAAACTGGACCATAAGTATTGTGATCGGTATAGTAGCTCTGTTGATAATCTCCAATGTTGCTCGGTTTTACAAAGCAAGAGGTCCTTCTAGGATCCTTGTAAAAATTCACAAATATGAAAAAATCCAACACTTGATTCCAACTAAGAGTTAAGTTAGAATAGTGAATTCACTCTTCGATCTCACTTAAAACCTATGATGGTCACTCTTAGATCCTAAGACAACTCACTCCAAAATTAGTTTGATCAAGATTAATCCAATGAATTGATTTTACATTCAAACCTAAAGCAAGATTTGAAAAAAAAAAAAAGCAACACCAAATGGGGTCAAGAAAACTCAAGTTTTAATATCAATATTCTGTCCAAAATGAGGTATTACAAGCCCTTTTTAAGGCCAAAATTTCGTGCACGGCTTGGAATACAAAAGAACTCAAAGAGCTCTTAAATGCACTTTGTGGAAAATAAGACCTATGAAGTCAAAAGTCAATTATACATCAATTGAGAGGCCTAAATGCTAGACAAAATGGTAGATTGGCTTTAAATACACCTATCAAACTCATCCAAAAAAGTCTTTAGTAATTATGAGCATTTGTCACAAAATTTAAACTTAAAAAGTATCAAACTAAGAAATATAGAAAAAGCTAGTATTTAAAATTCTGCATTATAAGTTATAAAACTCTAAAATCTTTTTTTTCTTGCTTCATGTAGTTGCTTCTGCATGAAAATACTAGTTGGTGGTTAGATTCGTATCATCCCCTTTATTTAAAAGGATTTGTCCTCAAATCAAGATCTGCAATTCCCAGTTTGAGCCCCTTGTGCTTGTCGCCATGGATGCATTTAGAAGCAAATTTGGGGTATTTCCTTAAAAAAAAAAAGAGTTGCCATTGTGTTTGTTGTCATTGTTGACTTTAGATGGACTCTTTGGTTGAATACGTAATAAAGATCTTTCGCCTCTTGTAAAAACTCAAAAGAAACGCTAAAGAAACCATGGCTTGAGCTCAACTGTTAGATAACAAGTTCCTTCGTATAAAAGATTCCAAATATGTTTCTTTGAAAACAAAATAGATTAAACCTCACTTTTATTTTCAAACGAGCTCACTTTATTGGCTTTTTTCTCATTTTTCTTTAAAGACCACAAACAATTCTCATGCTTATTTCTCTCACTAATTTTCTTACAATATTCTTTTTCAATAAATTCATATGCTTTTGTCTTGGTCTTTTGTGCCTTTTTCCCTAACTCGCGCACATCAACATAAACATCATTTAAAATAGGTGTTACAATTGTAGAATGGCTACAAGCAAGCGATTCATCACAATCTAGTTTCTTTTCAACCTCGTTAGCATGTGTTGCAATTAAACCACAATGCATTTCATTTGGAAGGATACAACTTTTTACTTCAATCGTAGGCGGGGTTTTAGCACATAAACTTTTATTTTTCAAAGGCAATTGAATATTTGAAGTTGGTTTATGTTTAGTGTACCTTGTAGACATCCACTTGAGATGTGATCTTCTTTCTTCCCTATCTTATCTCATAATTTTGAGTAAACCTTGAAAAGCTTGAAGAATAGCATTAGCATTAGAAGCTTGTAGTACTTTTTTCTCATTATATGACATATTGCGAATTAAAAATTGGACTTATCCACGCTTCTCAAAAAATTGATACAAAGAAAAGATATTTCACCTCTAGAGCTGGCCAAGAATGTCGACCAATGTTGCGATATCAAATGATAAGATCCAACGTTGCTCGATTTTACAAAGCTAGAGGTCCTTCTAGGATCCTTATAAAAACTCACAAATATGGAAAAACTCAACACTTGATTCCAACCAAGAGTTAAGTTAGAATGGTGAATACACTCTTAGATCTCACTTAGAACCTATGATAGTCACTCTTAGATCCTAAGACATCTCACTCCAAAAATAGTTTGATCAAAGACTAATTCAATGAATTGATTTTACATTCAAACCTAAAACAAGATTTGAAAAAAAGACAACACCAAATGGAGTCAAGAAAACTAAAGTTTTGATATCAATATTCTGTCTAAAATGAGGTATTACAAGCTCTTTTTAAGGCCAAAATTTCGTGCATGACTTGGAATACAAAAGGACTAAAAGAGCTCTTAAATGCACTTTGTGGAAAAAAAAGACCTATGAAGCCAAAAGTCAATTGTAGATCAATTGAGAGGCTTAGATACTAGACAAAAGGGTAGAATGATTTTAAATACACCTACCAAACTCATCCAAAAAGATCTTTAGCAATTATGAACATTTGTAACAAAATTTAAACTTAAAAAGTATCAAAATAAGAAATCTAGAAAAAACTAGTATTTAAAATTATGCATTATAAGCTATAAAACTTTAAAATCTTCTTTTTCTTGCTTCATGTAGTTGCTCTTGCATGAAAATAATAGTTGGTGGTTAGATTCGTATCATTTTTTATAGACTTAGATCAAATACTTCAATTAGGATGATCGTATTTTGATGTGATTTTAATTTTGAGTGAGTTGTGAACTACTACTTTGTAAAAGATATTATTCTTTCCTAGTGTCAATGTCTATTCTCAACTATAAATAGAAGGTATGATAACTCTCCATTGTCATCTCTTCTCATATAAAGAAATCACATCTTAAAGTTGAGAACTCTCTTCTCCTTCTTGTAGTTAGACATACCTCTAAGAAAATCCTTCTAACTCCATTCTCAAAAGACTTCCCACCAAGCATTATGTATAGCATTGAAGCCATAGCCTGGAAGGTTGAAGGAAATCAATTAAGTAGTCCAGGAAGATAGTTTGATCCTACCCTGTCATATTAGATCAAAGATGTTAATCAATGAGAGTAAACTTTAAATAACAAATCAATCACGTAGGGTGTTGTATGTAGATTTAATATTGATTTTTTTTTTTTGTTAACACATGCTTCTGCTGCGTTTATAACATGTTCTTACCCTCTATTCCAAACATTGACGTCGATAGAATTTTTTTTTCCTTTAATTTTGCTACTTATGAAAAATCTCCTTAAGTTTTACTTGAATTTATATTTTATTTTAAAAATGAATATAAAATTATTTTAACAAAAAATTCATACAACTAACATTGGAGCACGTTAGAATATAAATATTTAAGGTTAAAATATCATTTTTGGTCCTTTAACTTTAAGATTTCTTTCATTTTGGTTTCTAAATTTTTAAGATGTTCAATTTTAATCTCTTAACTTTTAAAATGTTCAATTTTAATCTTTGAACTTTAATTTTAATTTAGTTTTGGTATTAGAAGTTTCAAAATGTTCAATTTTAATTCCTAAACTATTAAAAAAGTTAAAAAAAATGATCCATATAGTTTTTTTTTTTTGAAAAGGAACTTTTATAAATCAAACAAAGAAACCACGAATACAGTCCTCCTCCACACTGGAGGCCACCAAGGGGGGAGAACCCCTAAAAAAAAATGTCTTATTCTCCTGCCAGGAAGGAGAAAAGTTCCATACAACAGAAGGTTCAGGAGAGTATTTGGCTAACAAATCAGCCACCGTGTTACAAGATCTATTGCAATGGAAAAAGAAAACATCTCCAATCAAATTTGAGAGAAATCTAATATCAACAACAATGTTGTTAAATCCGGAGAGGTCCAAACCATCTCCCAGCAAAACTTTGACCACCTCCAAAGCATCAGAATCCACCAACAGCGGAGGAATCCACGAACGAGCAGTCAACAGATTCTTCAACCCTTCCCTGATCGCAACTCCCTCGAGCATCTTGACCGAACAATTTCTGAACCCAGCCTTTGTCCCTGCTAAAATCGGAGCCCCTTTGAAATCGCGCACAATCCACCCAATCCTTCCTCCGACAAACATCATCGTCGACATTAAGCTTCCAACATCCACGAGACGGAGCTTTCCACACCTCATTTTTTCCCCCAACAACTCTCTCCAACACCCTTGATCCACCTGCAAAACAAAAATCATAAGTATTAAACATTTTATCAACATAAGTCTGGAGTCTATGGAACTCCGCCACCCCATTGTTATTAATAATACCATTTCTATAGCTCCACAGACTCCAAATAATAATCAGTGCTTTGTATCTATCTTTCTTGTCAATTTTCCTGTAGAGCCCATCCTAAAACTCAATCCCATCAACGTTCCTGAAAAAATCCTCAAAATCCCCAAACCAAGGAAACACATCTTTCCAAAGGCTTCTCGCGAGCTTGCAATCTTTAATAATATGCAGGTTGGTTTCTCTCATTTTGGAACACAACAGACATCTAGTGTCCACATCCACCCTCCTGGCATAAATATTACTTCTAGAAGGAATGACATTTGCAATCACACTCCAAGCTCCAATTTAATTTTAGGCGAGCAGTGAATGTTCCAAAAACCATCCCAAACCTGAGCCGTTGCCTCCCCCAAGGGAGAGGCTTTGCCCCTGTCCGCCAACTCCATCGCCAACTGGTAGGCACTTTTCATCGAGAAGCACCCTTTTGAACAATGATTCCACATGATTTTATCTTTACCACCCGACTCACAAAGGGGTGTACTCAATATCACATCCGCATCCTCCACACATAAATTGATTCTAACCACCTCCTCCCTCCACCTGCCTCCCCCATCAATGAGCTCAGCGACATACCTGTTTTCCCAATCCCCGGCAACCTTTATAACGAAAGGATTTCCTTTCCTCGCAATCCAAGGGTCGCACCCAATCCTAATCGAAGACCCATTACCCACCTTCCATCTATATCCTTGCTTGAAAAGCTCTCTACCCCCATAAAATACTTCGCCACGCATAGGAAGAGTTACAACCCAACTCCGCCTCTAATTTTCTTACTCCAAAAATTTTTTCCTCTCTCTTCCATCTTTCATCATTTTCTTTTTAGTGGTTTTATATCTCTTCAATCCACCTCTTTTCTACTACTTTTTCTTTCTTTTTTTATATTGGTCCATGGTAAACTATAAACTATCAAGAGAAAGAGTGACAAATCAAAATTAAAAAAATGATTATTTAGAAAAATAGTCATCAATAACTCAATTTCTCATGTTAAACCATTTTATGATATAGAAGAAAGAATAAAAAAAGGGAAAACGGTGGAGAAAGGTGAATTGAAAAGAGATAAAACTTGTAGAAAGAAAAATGAAGAGAGAAAATAATATAGGAATGAGAAGAAAATTATTTGATAAAAGAAATTTTTTTGATTGTATAGAGACCAAATTTAGACATTTGAAAGTATAAAGGTTAAAATTAGACCAACATAAAGTCTACATAATAAATTTATTAAAAGTTTAGAAACGAAAGTAAGAGAGATAATAGAATTTAAATAATATTTGAGTAAATATTTAATTTTGAAAAAACCTTTATAGAAATCCGTGCTATATTAAGAAGTTTTTTTTTTTTTTTTTAATTTAATTAAATTTAATTTTTTTGAATTTCGCCATATTAAAAAGTTAATTTATTTTTCTTCAAAAAAAAAAAAGTTAATTTATTTTCACCAAAAAAAAAAAAAAACTTTTTACCCCTCCAAAATTTGACCATGCAAAGCATTGGTCCTAAATCATCAGTTTGCCATTCAAAAATTTGGAAAAAGAAACCGTCGAAAAAAGAAAATGATTAGAACAGCTCAATCCGAATCGGAGAGAAAATGACAAAGAAAGTGGGGCAATTTTTCAAGTTTTTTTAGAGAGAGAAGTGGGCGTGTGAGTTTAAACTTCACTTCTTCGTTTTTGAGCTCTCTGTGAAGTGGGTTTCGTTGGTGGCCGTCCGCCATTGTTGCTTTTGTGCAGAGCAGAGCTTATTCTTCTTGTTCTATGTTTTTCTCCATTTGCAATGCGGTGGAGCAAATTTCCGTTGATTCCTGATTTTGAGAGGGTTTTTTTGGTGATGGGTTCTGCTCGATTTCGCCGATGCAGGACCATGAAAGCTCTCGTCGCCGTTTTCTGCGTTTTGGGGCTGATTTCTCTGTGTTGTGCGACGAGAATGGAATCAGGCTCCCGCCAAAAGCTTGAGGTTCAAAAGCATCTCAGGCGCTTGAACAAGCCTGCTGTTAAAACCATTGAGGTTTATTTTCATTCTCTTATCTCTCTGTTTTGTACTCTAATAGGGTTTGGGTTTAATGGCTCTTGCTCTGTTTCGATTTCTGGGAAAATATGAGAAAATGTGGGCAAATGGTTGGATTTTTTCATTTTCTCAGGAACCAAACAAGGGTGGATGTTTTATACTTTCTTCCCTACTTTACCCTGATGGCTTTTGATTTCTCTTGTGTCCTGTTTGCTTAAAGGGAAAATGTGGGAAAATGTTTGGTTTCTCAGTTTTCTCTTGAAATCGCTGGTGAAGATGCAGTTTATAGGTTTTTATACAGTTTAGAACAAAGACTTATTTTTGTTTATGTTGATTATGCTCTTTGATGTTGTTCTCAACTTCTCATGTTTGTTCTAATGGTTGAATCAGAGCCTAGATGGAGACCTAATTGACTGTGTTCACATGTCTCACCAGCCTGCATTTGACCATCCACTCCTCAAAGACCACAAAATCCAAGTGTGTTCTCATGTTTTCCCCTCATTTTCTCATCAAACTCACAAGCTTTTAACCATGGGACTATTTGTTTGATCAGATGAGACCAACTTTTCATCCAGAAGGGGTATTTGATGAGAGTAAAGTAACTGAAAAAGGCAGTGAAACACCGAAGGCGGTTAACCAAGTGTGGCATGTTAATGGGAAGTGTCCTGAAGGCACCATCCCCATTAGAAGAACCAAAGATGAGGATGTTATGAGAGCAAGTTCAGTGAAAAGATTTGGGAGAAAAAAGCATAGATCCACACCTATACCTCCTAGGTCTGCTGAGCCTGATCTCATCAACCAAAGTGGTCATCAGGTAATCTCATCGCATTTCTCATTTTCTTCTCTTTCATCTTTTCTTTTCACCTCTCATTTTTCTTCTGTTTTTTTGGCCTTTTTTAGCATGCAATAGCTTATGTGGAAGGTGACAAGTATTATGGAGCTAAAGCAACTATGAATGTATGGGAACCTACTATTCAACAGCCTAATGAGTTTAGCTTATCTCAGCTTTGGATATTGGGAGGCTCTTTTGGTGAAGATCTTAATAGCATTGAAGCTGGTTGGCAGGTGTATCATCATTTTCATGTTACTGATAAAAACATGATTCAACTTATAATTGAGCAAGTGTCAGAAGTTATTTTACCTTAACATTATTACTGTTCTGCCTGCTCTTCCATGCTACAGGTAAGTCCCGATCTTTACAACGATAACAACACCAGACTCTTCACGTACTGGACGGTGAGCCTGGCAATGGATTCAATTGTTATCGTTTGTAGCTTTTGTCAAGTTGGTTAGGCATGATCATAATGATGTGTCTTCTTAATTTCCTTTTCAGAGTGATGCATATCAAGCTACAGGATGTTACAACCTCCTCTGCTCGGGCTTTATTCAAATCAATAGCGATATCGCAATGGGAGCGAGCATCTCCCCTGTCTCAGCGTTCAGAAATTCACAATTTGATATTAGTATACTTGTTTGGAAGGTAAAAGCCTAAAGCAGGCATCTTTCTTTATTTTTCAATTGGCATGAGAGTTTCTGAAACAAGGATAAAATCCAATATCCATGAAAATGATAGTACCAATAAAAAGATACATGTGGGGGCATCGATTGAATGGCTGTCCCAGTCCTAACTAATCATTCAAGACATTTCCAATCCCTTGGCCATATTAGTAAATACCTTGCATCTATAAGTGAGAGACTGATTGGGGTGAGGGGATGATTTCAAAAAGTGGCAGTATTAAGGTTCTGATGCTGCTAACAATCTCTTGGCCTTTACCATGACAGGTTGGCCTTGGAATAAAAGTGGATGATAAACTGTTAACCTATAGAGTTATTTTTTTCTCCACTATGCTTGGAGTAACCACCCCCGTCCCTAGGCCAAGTACTGAGAGACATCAAATGAATCGAGACACGAGAGGTGGCTACAAATTAATGCGACAAGCGGGTCTCGATCCTGGGGACCTTGAAGGGAGCACGCCTTCGAAGGCAAGACTTTGACCATTGTGCCATCCCTTGGAACCACTAGCCTTTAGAAGTTGGGGTGAAGGTCTAGCAATAGATTTGTCAAGGCGTGTGCAAGTTGCTTCAAACACAAACCCCCTTTTCCTTAATTAATATTACGCCTTAGAATCCTGGTAACCATTTGTCAGATCTTGTCATTTATTAGTCGATGTGTATGTAAGCTATATAAGAACCCCATTCTCATCATGTCTCTTGACAAGACACCACAATTGAGACTTGGTTCCTTTTGGTTGTGGGTTTGCAGATCTGAAATAAATACTAGTAAAAGTAGAAAGTAGTAATGTTGTTGATTGTTTGTAAGTTTTGAGATAAGAGAATGGTGTGTTTGAATAATGTAGGATCCAAATGAGGGGCATTGGTGGATGCAGTTTGGGAATGGAGAAGTGATGGGGTATTGGCCCTCATATCTGTTCTCATATTTAGCAGAGAGTGCCAGCATGATTGAGTGGGGAGGTGAAGTTGTGAACTCACAGCCAAATGGGCAGCACACATCAACACAAATGGGGAGTGGGCATTTCCCAGAAGAGGGATTTGGGAAAGCAAGCTATTTCAGAAACATTCAAGTTGTTGATGGATCCAATAATCTCAAACCCCCAAAAGCCATTGGCACATTCACAGAGCACCCTCATTGCTATGATGTTCAACCAGGCAGCAATGGGGATTGGGGCCACTTCTTTTACTATGGAGGCCCTGGTAGAAACCCTAATTGCAAATGAACCTCTCAAATTCTCATGGAAAGTTTTTTTTTTTTTTTTTTTTAGAGGAAAAGAATCTCTCCATGTAAGTGGTGGGGTAGGGGAAGTGGCCCTAGTTTCT
>JBBMEG010022499.1:12292-25651 GCA_037832605.1 Cyclanthera cordifolia | reverse complement strand
GAACAAGTGGAGTTTTTTCCAATCTATATTTGGATATTAGTTTGTTGATGATGTTTTTTTCAGTGGCAAACCTTTATTCATGCTAGTTGGTTTTTTTCTTTTTTTGGTGAACCATTTATATTCGACTCTATCTTCGGAACTTGTTGCCAACTTTAAATTACGGTTAAAATATCATTTTAGTCCCTCAACTATCCGTTAAGTTATATTTTGATCTCTCAACTTTTAAAAGTTTAATTTTTGTCTCGAATATTCAAAAAGTTCAAAAATAGTCCCGACTGTTAAATTAAGTAAACTACAGTTTTCGAATTTTACTTCTCACTCTAAAACCCATCTTCATCCTTCAAATGAATGGAAAAACCATCTAATATCATCATCACTTCTAATAGTTATTTCAATATCTTCATCATCATCAAAACCCTCCTTTCTTTAAATTTTTATTTCTTCTCAGACAAAACTTCATCTCATCAACCATAACGAACTACCCAGATTCCAATTTCATTCTCATCTTCTCTATTCTTCTTTTCATCGATTGAAAGGATGAAGATGGTTTGTAGAGATAGAAAAGATGAGGATGGATTTTAGAGTGAGAAGTGAAATTTCTGATTGAAAAAAAAGAATTCAATTTAACGGTAGGAATTTTTTTTTGAACTTTTTGGATAGTTGAGATACTAAAATGGAACTTAGTAGTTGAAGATAAAAATGGTATTCGAATGTTGATGCTTTTGTCTTCGTGTGGACTAATCGAGTTAGGATTACCTATTGAAAAATAAGAAGTCGTCATATAATCGTTTATAAGATTGACTAGTTACTCTTTTTGTCTCTAATTAATTTTGAGATGGATATCGACATATCTATAATGTGGTATTAAAGTTTATTAAACATAAGTATGTATTAAAATCCAATAAAAATGACAACATTAGAGAGCATATACTTCGTTAATTGGAGTTCATAGTTGGTCGATTCAACTAAGCTCTTGTCCCAACTAATTTAGGCAGCTCTCTTAGCTGGCTAAGTAAAGTTATTGGCCTTTGAATTCTTGCTACGTCAAAATAACAAAGTTCTCATAACCATATAGGTTGGTTGAGTGGAGAAGAATACTTTAACAGAACTTTGTATTATTTTGGTTCAATCCAACCTATGTTCTGGAGTGGTGGTGCAGTGATCGTATACATGAGTTTTGAAGGTATACTCTCCTTAAAATCTCAAGTTTGAGATTTATTCATGATATTAATTTGTAGATATCTTTCGTGTCTTTCAAATTGAGTCTAAATTGGCATGACTTGACTCTTAATCTCACTTGGAGTTTTCTTTTTTTTTTTTTTTTTTTTCATTTTTTAAGGACTTGACCATCTTGCTTGTATTGAGATATAATTCATGACATGGAGTAGAAATGGGGAGTTGGGATTTAGGGTCACTCACAAGGAGTTGGATCTGGCAGGCGGCTGGGTTATTTGTGACGGGTCGGTTTTGGGTTCGAGCTATAGGTTTGAATAAACCTGTTCGATTTGATTCTCGAAGCGTCGGTTCGGTTCTAGAGATATGGTTTGGATCCCAACTCATTTTCTTTGTCTGACCGGCTCAGAATTTTGGCTTTTGTAGGTTTTCTTTGGTTTTCGCTTATGCTCTTTTTCTTGTGGTGTGTTCTGGATTAGGTGTGCTACGGTTAGGTGTTGTTTCCTAATTGCGGGGAACTGGTGGACAAATGTTTTGACTTTTTCTAGAGGTTTGGCTGTTTAGTGATGGTAAAGGTGGAGCTTTATAATCGAACAACGACTTTGAAAGTGTGGACATTCATCTCAAAACCAATCGGCAACGAGAGAAGTAGCCCACCTTGTGTTATATATGGTTGAAGGACTCCCCACCTTACCGATGCAGGATATATTATGAGATCCTTAACACCATGGTCATTTTGTTTGGAGGGGTCCTATGTCACAATTAATGATATGGACTTGTGATTACCCCTAAAGAGTGTCTTAAAATGGATATGGATAGAGGTTGTGACTTTTCACTTTGAACATCAGATTTCCATTGCGGGGTTGACCGTGGTTCAAAAGCTTGTTCTTTCTAGAAGGGTTAGTCATGTTCTTGGTTCTTTTCAGTTTGATGGTCACACATCAAATTGTGGTGTTAGATCTATGTTTGGCCTAAATAAGTGAGATTCTGACTATATTGATTCTTGCTTGATTATTGAAAGTTTGGTTGTTTTCAAAAAAAAAAAAAGAAAAAAAAAGAAAGAAAAAGACTAAAGAATTCTTCAACCATATAGGATAAACTTATGCAATTATTTGTATTATTCTAATTTTTTATCATATATTGTCCTTCCTTATATTATCATTTTTGTACGTGTGTGTATATCTCTCTTTTAAGGAACAGTTTACCCTTTTTATTGTAGTTATTGGAGTTTTTTTTTCGTCAGTACAATAACATTTGTGGATGAAAATTCAAACCTGCAATTTCTTAATCGAGACGACGTATCAATTAACACCGAATCATACTGCTTGAATATCTTTTTTAATATATAAAATGTTGTTGAAGTGAGGGTCAGAAATAAATCGTTTTTTAACTACATTCAAAGAAGACTCAGAAAATGGATTACATGCAAAGTATAAAAAAAATGGATTACTAAGAACTTTAAATTTATATTAAACACATTTACTTTTTTTTTTTTCTTTTCATGAAAATAGACCGAAAACGAACAGAAAAAAGAGCCCATAAGTTATCTAGTTTTGCAAAGCCAATGATTTGTCTTTGAACAATTTGAGGCTAAGGGCATGAAGCATTGCTCTCGAGTACTGCCGAGAAGCCATTTTCCAATCCATCCCTGTGGTGAGCATTGCCTTGAACTCATTGTAACTGATTCGGCCATCCTAACACGCAACCCAATCCAATAAAATGGGAAATTACTAAACACATTAATTTAAAAAAATTAGTATATACCAAATTTTCATTCGTTTTTAACAAATTGATTGGAGTCAGTTGAATTACGGGTTGAAGTTTATCAAATAAAACTGTATGAGATGTTACATAGGTAGTTAAATCATTATGAATTTTGTTTTTTGGTTTGAAAACTAATAAATTAGAAACACTTTAAAGAGGTGTTTGGTATGGTAGTTTGGAGTTGGGTTTGAAATCCAAAATCAGCATTTGGTTGGGTGTAATTGGGTCAAAAGATTCCAGGGTAGGATTCCATTTTAAAGTAGGGTTCGAGCAAACCAAATGTAGTAATCAAGGATTTCAATGAATCCGATTACGACTGAAGATTTCAAAACCAGCAAACCAAACAACCCTAAAGAAACTCATTAGAGAAATGAAGTGAAATAGAGATGGATGGATACCTTATCTGAGTCAACATCAGAAATGATATCTTGGATGACCTTCTCATTGTCATCCATTAAGGCTTCTTTGAGTTCATCATATTCAATGTATCCATTTTGGTTCTTATCAAAGAATCTGAAAGCTTGAGTTAGAAGCTCATCTGTGCTCATCTTTCTGAGGTGAATGGACATTGTTTCAAACTCCTCACAGCTTAATGTTCCATTTCCATCCATATCCGCCTGTTCAGAGAGAAGAACACCCTCCTTAGAACGGTAGACTATTTTATGACTAAATTATAAATTTGGTCCCTGCGATTTAGTGAAAGCTAGAATGTAGTCTCTGGAAAAATCTATAATCTAGTTTTTATGGTTTGAAAAATTAGAATTTAGTCCCTAAAGTTTGATAAAATCTAAAAAATGGTCTGTCAATCGTAATTGTTGGTAAATAAAATACGTAGAAGTTAGTTGTTTTTGTCTTTAATGATGAGAGTGTAAGATAAGTAATTAATTGGAAAAATGCATAATTCATACGTCACATTTACATATTTAATTCGCCTACGATTTACGGATAACATGAACTATTTTTTAGGTTTTATCAAACCATCGGGACTAAATTCTATTTCTTCAAATCATATGGACTAAATTTTATATTATTTCTCCAAACCATAGGGACTAAATTTTATATTTTACCAAAGCATAGGGACTAAAGTCTAGATTTTGAAATCATAGATATTAAATTGTAACTTTTAAGAAATCATACAGATTAAGTTTATAATTTGCCATTTATTTGTTTATTTAAGTTTAAGTTCTTTATATTTAACTTTGGTTAAATTTCTATTTTCTTAAATGTTGCAAGCTAGGTAGGTTTCATTTTTTGTACCTATATATAAAAAGATGTACTGTAAAGATATAATATAATTAGGTATATTTTAGAACCGTTGAGATTTAATCTTGAGTGTTAGGATTTAAAGTGGTTAAAAAGATTGGGTAAATATTTATTATTTGTGTTATTATATTCCATGCACTCCTATATAAAGAGTACTATCGACTTCTATGAGAAATTTGTATCAACAATTTTTCTCGTTTCAATAAGAATATATTCATCATCTTGTTTCACTCTCTTATTTTTTATCTCGAACAAAATTAAGAAATTAATTTGATTTTTGCTTCTATCATATTTTATTTTTTTTCCAAATTCATTATTTATCAAATATTAAAAAGAAAAAAGAAAAGAAAAAGGAATGGTTCTATCTTATTCGAGTTTCTAGAACAAAAAGACCCTTGAATGAGGATCTCCTCATTATGTAAAAGCATGTCTTCACATTTAATCTGCAAGCTGAGTAAAGGGATAGAGGACAAGATAACAGTTTAAGGTTTTTTTTTTTTTTTTTTTTTTGATATCCATGAGTGTCGAGACAAACTTACATGTACCACGACTATTATCATGAGACATACCACATTTGGATGTCAAAAAAAATTATAGAAAATAAACTCTTAAATAGATAGTTATTATAGATTGAACTTATCGTCTCTTTGAAGATGTCTAAGAAAGATGAGAATTGTCGGGAAGAATTTAAAATAAAATACTCTTACACACCATTTACCCATCAATACTCATTTACTTGGCAATCTCATTTCTCCATTACTACATTTTACTCTATTAAAATGTTGGCATTTCAAATTCAGTTATTTTTCTATTTTTGACTAACACCAGTGACAAGTTTTTAGAATAAAAATTAAAATTTGGATTCTCAATTTCTTCTCTTTTTATGCTTTAATCATTTTTGCAACAACATATTCTACCTATAACTACTTTTTATTTAATCTATAATCAATTTTCATTCTACAGATAATCAACTTTTTAATTTTTTCATACTATTTTTATTCTCGACATGACAACTTTTTTTGCCTCAAACATAAGTAATAGTTCTTCCTCTAATTATTCTCTACATTCCGGACACTCTTTGATAATCATTCTCTCTTATATTCTCTTTCTAATTCTAACCTTTCTCACAATCATTCTCATTGTCAATATTCCAAACACTCCTTAGTTACTTAAAAAGTTTTCTTTAAAATTTTGTTGACCATTCAGTCACAACATAATAATTTGAGAATTTGAGAGAGGTTTATTAGATTAGGAAGAACTTACAGCATCCATCAACATCCGCAAATCAGGGTCGGAAAGAGAATGGCCAATTAAATGCATACCGTTCTTCAACTCTTCAAAAGTCAAATCTCCATTTTTATCAGTGTCCATCATTTGGAACATTCGTCTGATCCCATCCATTTGCTCATCTGACAAGTGATCAGCCACAATCTGGAGAGAGACAAGGATATGCATCAACTAAGAAGTTGTTCAATACAGAATTTAATTTAAATAATGTATGTTCCAAAACTTACTCTCAGTACTTTCTTCTTGAACTTATTCATTAATGTGAATTGCTTAATCCCTATGCCAACATTTTCACCAAGGGAGACATTACGAGCCTGGTTTTTGTTCTGTATCCAAGGGTGTTCTTCAATGTAATAAAACAAGGTGGTCAGATAATTTCATTTATAATTTATTGTTCAAAAGCCTTCATGACTAAAACAAACATAAACAAATAACCAAAATCTTCAACATAAATGAGAATTTCAGTAAATTTTGCTTGAGCTCTGTTGGAAAAGACCAATTTCTTGGATAAAATTTTAATTTTATTTTTGGACCGAATACTTGTTTGGATTTAACTATAACGGCCCAAAAATTTGCTTTAATTGGAAATAAAATGTATTTAATTTATTCAAAAATTTCGAGGGGTTATAAAATGACCAAATTGCCATTCAAAAATGTTTGTTGGACTTGAGGAACCAAGAGCAAGAAGGTAATTTCTTGAGTTTAAGGTTAAAATTGGAATTTTGGTAATTAGGGGCATTTTTGTAAATTTTGCCACTAAAAGACAAAATAGGGAAAAAGATGAGTTAGCGAAAAGGACAAAATAGGTATAAGCCAAAAGTAATCATTTGGCTATAAATAGCCAATGATTGGGTGCGAAAATCAATCATTTGTTCATTATTGCACCGTCGCATGCATTCCGAGACATCCAAATCAGTGAAGTCAGCGCCGCTGTCAGTGGTTTTTCGTGAAGCTGCCGCTGCAGTCTGATCAGCTAATCGGAGGAAGCGTGTCGCCGATCCATTGGCGTCGCGTCACCCGCGTTAGCACCGCCCCCAACCACCAATCAGAACGGCTGCCACTACCAGCCAATAGCCGCCCGCCCCCGTGCTCACCAATCAGCGTCGTCACGCCTGCGCTAGTCGCAAGCCGCCGTCCCTACCTGCCATTGTGCAGCTGACGCGTGTCGCATTGCTGATGGACCACCAACTTCTTCTCAGCCTCGGATTGGTGAGACACGTCCGAGCCTGCAGCGTGGGTCGAAGCAAGCCGCCCACCAGAGCCTCCCGCGCACTTCGAGCTTGCTGCTATGCACCCAAGCCTTGCCCCAGCTTGTTGTTCACGCACCTCGCGTGCCGATGACCACCAAGCCACATGCCGCCACCGGAATTCACGCGCCGCCGTATCTGGTGACTGAAAAGGTTCTAAACTTCGCCCCAAAGGTAAATCCCGTGTCGCGAGTCCGTTTTTGAGGTTTTTAAGACCTAACTCGTTTGTCCTGTATGTTTAGGTGGATATCCTTTAGGGGATTCTAATTTCGAGTTCAAATGGCCGTTTTGAACGGTTTACGACCAAGGTAAGGGATTGTTTCCCAATATCGGTTCATTGTGAGTAATCTTGGGCATATTAATGATTGGTTTTACATTGAATGACTTGTTCGCATTGAATGTCGAATTCCCGAATCTGTTTAGGTTCTATATTGCTTCCTGTGTTTAATCGAGTTAGTTTCAACATGTTTAATTCCGAGACTACTATGTTGTATTTGTGATTGATTCCTGAGATTTAGGATGCCTCATATCTAGTTCGGGTCTTCGTATTAAATGCCTCTTATTCTGATTACCGAGATAGTTCCAAAATGTCGAGATGTGAGTTTAATGTGCTATGTTTATGTTTGTAGTCTGAAAGGGGGCTGAGGTTGTTAATCAAGTATTGTTATCCCTATTTAAAAGGTTCCAAAGGGAACGATTTGTGTTTAGCCGAGGTTAACTGTTCCGAAGGGGACCAAGAATGAGTAATCAAGTTAGGTGTTCCAAAGGGAACCGCCAAGGTATACCGAGTTAAAGGTCCCAAATGGGACAAAAGTTTATAGAGCACGAGCTACGGTTAGGTCAGACGTGTCTTGATCGCTAGACTCGGATAAGGGACTAGTTCAAGTACCGGGCGCTGTTGAAGATATTCCTGCTTCACGGTAGTGTTAGAAATCGGAGGGTAACCCGATTAGTCATACCTACCCAGAAGATATTTCAACATGTCTCTAAGAGTTTACTAAATGTTTAATTCATGCATAAGAGGTTAAGGCCCCGCATTTAACTCCATGTTGGGCCGGGTCCTTACATTAACCGACTCTTATACCATATTAAATGGTATGAAGTTCCATCTCCCAATCGACAATGAAATTAGTAACATGACATTCCAACGTGAGATCATCAACAAAATTCAACTATTAAAACATTCAAAATCAAAGGAAGCTTTAGATATTTCAGTATATATTAATAAGAAACCTAGAGATACTCTGCTCAGGATTTGGAATGGATTGAGAATAAGAATCCATACCAAGTACTTCTTCAACAGTCATGCGACTGTAAGGATTTGGATCAAGCATCCCTGTCACAAGTTCCTTTGCTTCCCTAGAAACCTTTGGCCAAGGATCCCTTTCAAAATCTATACTACCCCGAACAATAGCATGAGCAATGCCTTCCTCGGATTCTGCACTAGTTATAAAACCCAATGCAACATTAACACGCCTGAAAAAAAAAACCATATGCAGTAGGTCTGTTTTCTGGTAAAGTTATGAGCTAAAACTAAGCATTGGTAAGTTTGAGATGCTAACTTAGAGATTTGAAAGTTTAAAAACCAAAATAAGGATAAATTTCATAAGCTAAAACAGTTAAAAGAGTACAAAAAAGAAAGATAAACTAACAATGCCAACCCAAGTCGCAAGAGTTATGTTGAGTCCTAATTTTTCTTTTAGGTGAATTGAGATACAACTTTATAAATTTTTTTGTTGGAGCAGTTCTGATTTTATGAATTTTTTGTTCAATTCAACTCAACTCGAACAGATAAATATTTATGAGTGTAAGATTAATTAACATAAATTTTTAGCAATATAAAATTTGAATTTAGTACCATGCAATTTTCTTCCTTTTTTTAACGGGGCAACCCATCAACCAATAGAATATAATTGGGGTTGTGTTGAGCTTTTCTAATATATAAAATTGATTGCGTTTGACAAATTGACCAACTAAAAACTTCAAATAAATCGAAAACAATGCTCTTAACTCAACCCTACACTCCTATATAACCAGTATTTTTAACCAACAGCAACCTAGAAGATGGCAGTGAAGGAGATATTGACCTGCCCAGAAAGGAGGAACTCCACAAAGCAAGATGTAAAGAATGACCCCAGCGCTCCATACGTCAATCTCTGGTCCATAGTTGCGCCTTAAAACCTCGGGTGCCATGTAATACGGACTTCCAACAATTTCACTGAATCTCTGATCTACCAAACCCAGATCGATGATGTTGAGAAACAAGTTCTTGATTCAATACAGAGCAGGTCCTTCAAGGCTAAAGAAAAATTAACTGTAAACATACCAGGTTCGAAAAATATGGAAAGACCAAAATCAATCGCCTTCAATTGGGAGTTTTCACTTTCATCTGCGAACAAGAAGTTCTCAGGTTTCAAGTCCCGGTGGATTACTCCATTTTCATGGCATACCTGAACACAACAAGAAAATTCTTGAAGTAAATGTTACCATCCATCCCTCCGTATCTGATATTCAAAAATAGTCTTTTCTTTTAATTCAACAATATTGAAGAGACTTGGACCTATAGGTCAGATATGCAATATACCTATATTAAATACCAATTTTCAGAATCAAACTCATCAAGTAGTATTGAACTAAATTACCACCAAGAGATGAAACCAACACGCCACCAACTCTTTCGATATTTTGCCTATTGAACTATGTCTTTATTAGGGGTATTCAAAAGAAGCTTGATCTTTAGTGAAAACTACGAAAACTACAATCTCTCCGTATACCACATTAGATAGTATAGGATAGAATACGAAGTTTAGTGGGTTTTGCCACCACATTTGATATTACGTCTATCTCAAAACCAATCAACAATAAAAGAAGTAGTCTATCAAATCTATAAATGTTAGTATATTTTCTAATTTTTTCAATATGAGTTCCTCAGCAAAATGTTGTATAAACAATTTCTATCCTTTTGTCATCACAAATATGCTACCCCTCTTTCGGATCGAAGTGATCTATTGTAATTTGGTTTTTTCCTTCTTTGTAGTTTCATTAAAAATATATGGCAAAAACGCTATTTCCAAGCACATAACCCCCAATATTCATTTAACATCCTGATGTTTTAAGGTTTCACGTTATATCTTGCAAAAATAGTCTGAGATATGCTTATGGTAACTGGACTTCATAAATATTTTTAAAAAGGCCATCATGTTGCCCTGTTACCATGTCCAGAAGCTAGCTACTACTTCCTCATCAAACTAATTTCCATAACAACAAACATGAGGCACAAATGCAAATGATACATAAACATAAAAAATGAGACGAAATCAGCAAGAAACCTAATTCCAGTCTACATCCCCAAACTATCAAATTCAGTAAAATTTGGGTAGAATCGAACAAGATAAATCAAAGGATTGAGAAAGGGTAACATACCTTACAAATCTCAACAATAGTCTTGGTGACATCAACAGCCGCACGCTCAGTATAATGCCCTTTGGAGACAATCCGATCGAAGAGTTCGCCGCCCTCGCAAATCTCCATCACAAAATAAACCGCTTCATTATCCTCAAATGCCTCCTTGTAGGCAACAATATTAGGATGCTTGGGCAAATTTTGAAGAATCGCAAATTCTCTCCGAACATCCTCCACATTGACCTCAGATTTGAGCTTGCTCTTGGAGATGGTCTTACAGGCGAAGGTTTCGCCAGTTTGAATATGAAAGCACTGGTGCGTGATCCCGAATTCCCCCCGCCCTAGCTCCTTCCCAAAGCGGTATTTATCGAAGATGTTGTCGTCAGTAGAGCATTCGGAGAGAATGGAAGATGCAAGTCGAACGGAGGACTTGCGGACCGATTCGATTAGGGCTTGATCGTGACTGGCGTCTCTGGTGGTTTTGGAGAAGGATTCAGGTCTTGGTTGTACGGAAATGCAGCTCCCCATGGGAGGTGAGTGAAGTTAAAGAGAACGATAAAGATCATTGAGGTCCCATGGGAGAGAGATGGAGAAATTTAGGTTTGCGGAGAATTTCAGAGCGAAAGAGAATGAAGAAGAATGGAGAATCCGTTATTGGCGATTTGTAGAAGAGGTCCCGCCATTTTCTTAGGAGTCGTTCAAAAGACCGTTAATGGAGGGAGTCCATTTTTTTCTTTATTTTTTTTTATTTTTTGATTTTGGAGTATTAAAGAATAAAATGAAACAAATTTAAAAATCTATGAATTAAATGAAAAATTCAAAATTTTTCAAAAACTAGACATGAAACAAATATCAAGATTTATAGACCAAATAGTATTTTAACTGTGTTTCACGAATTTAACTTAAAAAGATTATCGATATTATTAGGAATGTTGAATGGCGGATCGATAGACGAAATACTATAAAATTAGATATAATAAATTTGATTGGTTTTTTTTAATGAAAATTAATAACCTTTCAATAGCAACAAACAACCAATTACAACTTATATTAGCAAATAAATTAATGACAAGCAAGCTCTATTAGAAAGTATGGCAACCTGTACTTAAAAAAAAATGGCAACCCTTTTAAAATATGGTTGAATGACTTTTTTGCTTTTTCAATAAAAAATAACGAGATTCTCAAGTCAACTCTAACGCAAGTTAGTCGCTTATTTTATTTTATTTATTTATTTTATTCTCAAGTCAACTCTAACGCAAGTGTTGACTGTTCACCGGCATTAACTAACACTTACCTTATTAACTTGGAGGATTTTAGATAGTCTTTGATTAGCTTAATTTAAAAGAAACAAACTTTCCTTTCACGTGGCATTTTTAGCATTAATTAGACGGGAACGTACTTTTAGCAAAATTTTATATAAATTAATGAGGTTAATTTAATGTTTAAATAGAGTTTTTAAAAATATTTATAATTAATCTTTAGAATTATGATTTGTTTTAAATATTTTAAAAGTAATATTTATGGTCAAAAGATATACATTTTATATAAATTAATGAGGTTAATTTAATGTTTAAATAAAGATTTTAAGAGTATTTATAATTAATCTTTAAATATTATGATTTGTTTTAAATATTTTAAAAGTAATAATTATTGTCCAAAGATATAATTTTTAAGATTATTTAAAATTAATATTTAGAATGATGATTTATTTTGAGCATTTATAAGAAATGATTATAGTAAAAAATTTGGAGTAGTTTTTAAGAATATTTATATTGAAAATTTATTTTGAGTATTTAGAAGTAATGATTAGAGTAAAAAGGTTGTTTGGTTGTACTTTTTAAGAATATTTAAAATTAATGTTTGAAATGAAGATTTGTTTTAAGTATTTATAAGCAATGATTGCACTGAAAACTTGTTTGAATGTATTTTTTAAGAATATTTATAATGAAATTTTATTTTGAGTATTTAGAAGTAATGATTACGATCAATAGTCTGTTTAGTTGTAGTTTTTAAGAGTACTTAAAATTAGGGTTTAAAATCAAGATTTATTTTGAATATTTAAAATTAATGATGGTAATCAATAAATCACATTTGATGTAATTATTTTAAGAATAATTAGTAAATACTAGTTTAAATACTTTTCTAAAATCTTAAAGAAACATCTACTAAGACATGTTTGTTTTTTCTTTTTTTAGAAAAGCAAACCATATCATAAATTAATAACCGAGCAAGTTTACATTCCTCCTACACACAAGATGCCACTAAGGTGGGAGAACCCCTCCAAAAAAGAGACCTATCCTCCATAGAAGAAGATAAAAGGTTCTACAGAGAAAACATTAAAACTTTTGGCCAACAAATCGGCCGCCCTATTACAAGATCTGTTACTAAGACATGTTTGTTGAAGAAAAGAAAGGGAATAGAATAAAATATTGCTAAAAAGCAATTACTAAAACTTGCCCTTAATTTAGGGGTGAGAGGGGGAGGGAGCAGATTGGTATTTAACAAATAAAAAAAGAAAAAAAATAAAGAAAAGAAAAGAAAAGAATAGTTTTATCTTTTTGCATTCAAAAGGTGACCTGTTCAGCCACCAGGCACAGCACTACTACTCATGAATCATACATTGACAGCAAGCAAATCCTGCCTCCCCGTTGACCAAACTCCAACAATTTCAACGGTTCAGATTACAGTTACTCGTTCTACGCCGCTGCATAGGATTGCTGCCCTAAAAGTACGGATTACGCGTGTTAATAAAGAGCAGCGATATATTTTTATTTTAAACAGCTTCGGCCCCACCACCTAGTCACACGTAACAATGTTCGAGATATTTTCTTATTTCCCAATATGAGCACCCTAGTTTTTGGGATATTTATAGTTTTGGCCCCAAGGCAATATAGGTATTAGGTAAGACAGTGTTGCCTCCTGACTGCCCCCTACTTACACCAACGTGTCGTATTTCTATTGCGCCACCTTGCATTGTATTCTTAATCCTTAAATCTTTTTTATAGAAATCAATATAGATATGTTTTGGCAAGAGCCGATGGAAATGAACGAAAAGAAAAGAAAATAAATAGATGAAAATAAATAATAATAAATTATTGATTCATATTCTATATATAAATTTTTCTTTTCATTTCATTATATCACAGGAAAGATACCTTATATATATTTATATTATTGAGACAATCTAGATTTAAATAAAATTACAAGCTTGATAATCACTTTC
>JBBMEG010022489.1:0-25653 GCA_037832605.1 Cyclanthera cordifolia | reverse complement strand
GATGTTATACAGACGATTAAATGATATTTCTTCATTTCTTTATTGTTAAGTTAATAATAAATGCATATAATATATGTATGAATATAATGAACATGTGTCACCTAGGTAATCTTAAATGTTGGAAGTAGGGGAGTACATGGATTGGATTGGTTCGGATTAAGGGAAAGTTTTGGACCAACTCAACAACCAACCCAATCCTGCATAAATTTGTATTTATTTGAACCCAACTCAATGCGTCAAATTGAATTGGGTTGGTTCGGGTTATTCGAGTTGTCGTATTCTTTGAACACCCCTAGTTGGAAGTTACTGCTAAGTAGGTAATCCCCCACTCAGCTATAAAGGATAGACAATTGAAAGAGAACAGGGCAATAGTTCGATTTTGATTGGATACCTTTTTTGTGTTTGACTTAAACTATACAACTAAATCATCTAGAAAATCTAATTAAAACTAAAAGTTATAACAACTGAATCTAAGATATTTAATTAAAACAAAAAGATTATAACCATTTACAAGATGAATATATGTATACATATTTAATAGTCTCCCTCAATCAACTTGAGTATTGATTAGAAAGTCCAACTGAAACGTAAAGAATTTTGAGAACCTTACTTAGAAAGTTGAGGAAAAATACCAATTGAGAAAATGAATATACTTGCAAATAATGATATAGGCGCGGAGCGGAAAAAGCACCTAGCAAAGAAAAATGCATCAAGTGAAAACTTGGATCTTGTAAGTTGTTATCTTCATTTTAGTTAGATTTCCTAGATTCACTTGTTATTATTTACTCTTCCAATTAGTGGCTTCAAGAATAAATGACAACAAGAGTTGAGTTTAAATAGCATTAAATACGACTCTATAATCAAAAGGTTAATGAATATTTTGATCCATTATTTAGACTATTCTCATTGAATAAAACGTGATACTCTACAACATTTAATTGTCAAAAGAGATTCATGAAAAATTTTAGAAATAATTTTTTTTAGAAAGAACTTTAATCAAATGTCATTTAAAAACTTACCGTTTGATAAGCATTTGGTTTAAATTTGTTTTTTATTTTTGAAAATTATGATTATAAATATCAACTTATATTTTGTTGTATGGTTAGTTATACTACCAATATTTTCAAAATTAACTTATATTTTGAAATCTAAAAAAATAAAATAAAATAAACTTCAATAATTAGTTTTTAATTTTTAATTTTGAAAATTAAGCTTCTAATATAATTTTTTATACACGAAATTTCTTATTTTATTGTCTATATAAAATGAAAAGCCATATTTTAGAATCTAAAAAAGTAAAATTCAATAACTTATTTTTTTTATTTTAAAATTTGGCTACAAATTCAAATGCCTTATATTTGAAAGAGAAATTATGATAAAAAAATTAAATGAAATCAAACTTAATTTTTAACAATTACTTTATATTTGTTTTTGTAGATTAATTAAAACGTAGTCACGGTTTTTTTCTTTTCCTTTTTAGTTTTTTTTTTAAAAAGAAATCTTATCTTTGTTTTATAAAACTTAGTTAGATTTCAATTTTTCTTAAGAAAGAAAATAAATAATTATAATAAATAGTTTATTCGGTTTTTAGGATATCCTAAATCCATAGTCTTCCAACAATAATCGACATCTTCAACCTAAAATGTTTAAATTCTTCCAAATCAAATATTATTGCCCAACTAAAAATAATTTTCAAAATTTTTAATTTGATTTTTAATACTGGGCTAAGAAAACAAATCATGATATAGACACGAGAGGAAAACAAGTTTTTCTGAAATTTAAATTTAAAAAGAAATTAGTAGAATTTGGAATAAAAATCAGCAACCTTAAAATAAAAAACAAAACAATGTTGGCCCACAGGAGGATGAATGAAAAAAAAAAAGGAAGCAATGGATTCTGCAATATGATGGGGGAAGAAAATAAGATAAATGAATAGTACTACTTGCTACACCTCCCCATGTTTTCTTGTGTGTATATGATTCAGCCTCAACTCAATTGTACACCATATACTTTGGAGTTGCACTGAACTTTTGATATCCCTTTATCACCTTGTTCACTGCATCAAGGAAGTCCTTCTCCGTCACCGTCTTCCTTCGAGCTCGGATCGCATACATTCCAGCTTCCGTGCACACACTCCTGATATCCGCCCCTGTACGCAACAAAAACAAAGTTTAATCCAACCGGCCAGGCCTACACAGGTACGGGTTAACTAGTTCAATGGCAGGAGCCGACGTGAATGTGGAGGAAACTTATACAAAAAAACAGGTCTTACAGGTAAGATATGTACATGTGCATCTCAACTATTCTTACACAACGGTCATTTGACCTTACTACATTTGGTTGTTTAGGTAACTCAAAAATAATTCCTAAACAAGTAGTATTGAACTTATAAACTCTAAGCACTTTATAATTTACAAACCTTTACTCGACCGCTAGACAAACCCAAAATGATTAAAAATTATATAGCTTTTTAACACGGCCTACAATAAAATTGCTATAATCAAACATTGACAAGTGATTCTAGAACTGCAGACAACATGTTTTATCCAAACATGGTCCTTCGGGCTCCATAAAAAAAAACCATTATAAAGAAAGGTAAAGCTGCAAGTATTGACCTGTAGAATTCGGACAAAGCCTAGCCAAGAGTTCAAACCGGATGTCCCTCTCGCAATTCATGGTTCTTGTATGGATTTTAAAGATCTGTGTCCTGCTTTCCAAATCAGGAAGCCCAAACTCAACCTTACGATCCAGCCTTCCAGGTCGTAACAGAGCTGGATCAAGTGTATCAGGCCTGAGAGAGATGTAAATTATTTAGTCATTTGCATATGCATATCACTATTTTTAAAACTAGAATCAGGATGTGCCCCCATTTTTCTGTTTTGTTTGGAAATCAGGAAATCGAAACTTCACTCCACTATACCCAGTGTTTTAAAAAGCCCAAGCACTAAGGCGCAATGGCCCTCCGGAGCTTGAGGCGCAAGGCGTACCAAAAAGCACGGGCTTTTTTACTTAAGGCACACTATATAAAAAGATATTAATATATATATATATATATGAATATATGCACAATCAAAACACTTTTCATGAAGAAAAATAAAGTTTTAACGAAGAATACTATACAAAACAAACATACGATTCAAATATTAACCTTCATTTCATAGGAAGAAATAAAGTTTAACTAAGGAAAATATATAAAACATACATAAACTCAACTATAGACCTTCATTTCATAGAAAGAAATGAAGTTTGAATAAAAAATGATATATAAACACGTATAAGTGATTTAAGACATTATGATACCTTAAAAAATTTTATCTCGCGCTTCGAATGACCTAGTATGGGCAAAAACACTAAAAGAGTAAAAAAGAAGCAAAAAACACTAGAGCCCCCAAGGCGCGAGCCTAGGCGCGCTCGGGCTTCAAGCCAGGTGCCAAAAGGCGTGTGCCTTATTAAGCACGTCTCGCCTTTCCAAGGTGAGGCGCATGAGTTGAGCCTTGTGCCTAGACGCACGCCTAAGTGCGCCTTTCAAAATACTGACTATATCCAGAGTAACCACGTCCAACCCTAGGCCAGACAGGATCCTCCCCATTTAATTAGCGAAGAAGAGTTAGCTGATGAAATATCCACATACAACCCATGTAGTGTGTGATAACTATTAAATATTAGCGAAGAAGAGTTTGCTCGATGACCAGCCACTAGTAAAATGACTTACCTATTTGTTGCCATCAAAACTTTGATGTTTCCACGAGCATCAAAGCCATCAAGTTGATTTACAATTTCAAGCATAGTGCGCTGAACCTCATTGTCACCACCGACACCATCGTCAAAGCGAGCACCTCCTATGGCATCAACTTCATCAAAGAACACTATGCAAGCCTTTTTGGAACGTGCCATCTAGATCGCACAACATGTGAGTAATAATGCAAAAGTCTGATCAGAATTCATTTGTTACAATGAACTACAAAATATGAAGCAACAGTCAACCTGGAATAGTTCTCTGACCATCCTAGCTCCCTCACCAACGTATTTTTGAACAAGTTCACTCCCAATAACACGAATAAAGCAGGCATCTGTTCTGTTAGCTACAGCTCGTGCTAGAAGTGTTTTGCCTGTACCAGGGGGGCCATAGCAAAGAACTCCTTTTGGAGGATCAATTCCAAGCTTTACAAATTTCTCAGGATGAAGCATGGGTAACTCAACAACCTACAAATAACATTTTCAAATATAGAATAACACAAAAACTTTACTTTCTAAAAATTATAAAAATAGGATCAATCGGGAAAATCGGAAAAATCTGTAAGATACTCAAGAAAAAACCTCTCGCATCTTCTCTATCTGCTCCTTGCATCCACCAACATCATTGTAAGTCACATCAGGCTTTTCTTCTACCGTCATCATGGTCACACTTGGATCAATTTTGGGAGGCAAAGGAATTTGAATCTGATATTTATTTCTATCAACGCTGTAAGGGCAGAATAAATTTCAACGTGTTTAGGCAATTGTATAATAAAATGAACAGAAACAAGAAAAGCCACCAAGTGCAAGAGAATTTTTTTCAACGAAGCAGATGCGTCATAATTCTACCATCCCTAAATAATATTGAGCAACTTACAATAGTGAAATGTTAATGAATGCATAACCATGAATACAGGATAAAATATGCTACTGCTTGAGCTACATATCTTCCTAAACATTTTATCATAGATAGATGAAATTTTATAGTTCACAACAATTAGACATGCTGAACTCATGACTTCTTAATCATAAGCACACACTTTTGTTATGTCAATTGAGCCAAGTCCTTACGGCCCATAGTTGAAATTAAGTACAAGATGATCGGCAGCATGGTAAAGAATTGAACACTGTCAGATTATATCAATACAAGAGGATGAAAACAATTGGTAGAGAGAATCCAAAACCTACCCAACACGCATGCCTTCTTCTATGTCTGTTGGAGAAACTTTGTCACCAAGTCCAACAACAAACTACACAACAAAATACAAAGTTAGAGAACCACTACAGGTTTGATGAATAAATGTAAATAAAGAACTCTACTAGAACTCAAGAACACAATTATACAACCTATAGAATGTATCTGGTAGAAGTCTTAACTGTCAGTGAAAAAAAATAAGATAATCATAAAGTAAGAGCACAAATAAGCAAAGCTCCTTTTCCCATTTCCTTTCTCCCTAACCGCACTTGAAACCAATGCCATGACTAACTTAGAGTGCATCAGAAATTAAACTAACCTTGGCAATTTGCTTAACATTAATAACATATTTGGAATCTTCAGAATTAGGATTGATGATCTTTGTGCATCTTGCCACCTGATAGACAAAACATTTTTCTGCATTAGAAACAAAATACCACCAAAAAAGGTATATCCAAATGCCATTGACTCAATGAACTGCACCTGAAGAGGTTGCTCTTCCTGCATCATTTGCTTATCAGATACAAGATCCCACTGGCTAGGAGCTGCTAAACCGGTGTCAGACTCCTTAATGCCTGTGGTGCAATCCATGCAAATATTTAACTTCACCAATCAATTGATATTCACGCATGTATAGGAACATATAGGTTCTAGTTTCTAATACAGAAAGGGAAGCGACACATACCACATAAATCATTCACTTTCTTTGCCATATCCTTTATTTCTTTCTCTACCTTCTTGATATAGGTTGAATAAGGCCCCAACCCCTGCAAAAGAGGATGTGGTGTTACAAGAGAAACTTTGGAGACACCAAAACTATGCATTAAAATAGACGAAAAACTGAAAAATAAAAATCTAGCATTTCTCTGACTAAATGCGCCTTGACATGATTCATAGGACAGTTTCTTGAATAGGAATAAAATCGAAATTTGGAAGACCCTGACTGTATAGAATGTTGATTGATACAATTAAATTTACCAAGCTTAATCTTGAGAGCGTGGGTTGATTGGCGATTTAATATAATTCAACATGGTATCAAAGCATGTATTCAAATTCCATGTTCAAATTCATGTGAAGTCGTTTACTCCCCAATTAATATTTATTAAAGGAATTTTTAAATTTTCAAGTTTGTTGGAATATATTTAAATTTACCCCATTAGTTATTTAACACGATTCAAGAAAACTACGCAGAAGATATAGCCGGGATGCTCAACAATGCATACACAATGATATTGCTAGCAGAAGGAAACCTCTCTAAAACCCTTTATTACAACTGACTTAACTAGAAATTTAAATTCTTCCAGGCGAAGGAACACCGGCAATAAAAATGATGAATTATCAGAACAATTCACATGGTTCTTACAAAATACTTAATTAGTTTAAAGCGCACATCAAAAGCAACAAGATTCAACTTAAGTCGCCGGATCTAATCAAGTGAAGAGATAAAACCGAAGAAACGAGGAAGAATCCAGGAAACAGATAAGAAAATAGAGCACTAATTTAGGGTTTATAAAGCAGAAATTAAAGAATGTGGAAAAGATGAACATACATAGGTCTTGAGAAGGGCTATGTCGTCCTCATCGAGAGGGCGGGGATTCTTCTCGTCCTTAATCTCATCCTCAGGTTCCGGCGCCATCAGATTGAAGCTTTGAACTTGAAATTCCGGAGTAAGAATCTGCAACTCAGCTGTGATTTTCTTGCGTACGAAGACAACTGATGAAGAAAGCAGCTAGAAACGAGACAATAAGTTTTAATGGGCCTCTTTATACGAAACCATGGGCCGATATTGTGTTTCCGAATTGAACCGGCCCAATTTGACACCAATTATTTATTTATTTTATTTTTATTATAAAAAAAAAAGGGTTTAATTTCTTTTATTTTAGTTAAAATAATCAAATTACATCGAAAAAAAGTATAGTTGATGGGAACAAAGGGAATGGTGATGCTTTACCCTCCTCATCCCGTCACTCATTTTAGTTCTCATTTTTACAAAGAAATTTTATTAAAGTTTGAATGACCAGAATCGAGTTGTCTATCAACATTATTTCCAATTTATATTTCTTTTCTTTTTCTTAATGTAATTTTTTTACCAACTATTTTTAATCTTAATTCAATAATTATTCCTAATTTATTAGTTTTCAATTAGTTAAATGTGAAAAGTAAATATTTATTCAAATTAGTATTCAATAAAAAATTATTAAAAAATAAATAAAATGATAAAAGATATAGACGGGATGGAGAGCGAAATTTGTATATTGTTCACTTTCCCATTGCTTGTCTCAAACAAAAATTCTTGCCCTGTTCATAGCTGTTTTCTGTCTCATAGAGAAAATAGGTATCTCTAAAATTTAATAAATGTTATCTAATAACTATGAAATTACTCGTTCAAATCCCCTCTCCCAATATAATTAATAAAGAATGATCCAACTTAACATTGAAGAAAAGAATTTATTGAAATCGAACAAAAGCTTCGTAACAAAATATATTCATACACTAAACGGTAAGAAATAGTTTGAGTTCAACTTAACATATATGTGGATTAGACATATTCTCATTTAAAGTATTTTAAGTTTGACTAAGGGTGCAATAGCTCAACAGAATTATCATAAGTGTAAACTTGATGATCAAAAAGTCATGGGTTTGAATCTTCATCCAATTGTTAAAAAAAAGAAAATTAAAATTTGTTTTAAGTTTGAAGAGGAACCCTTATATGACCAAAAAGTAATATCTCAGCGGTATCAATATAAATCGAAGATCATGAGATCACTGGTTCCAAATCCCATTACCCAACCATTGTAATCTCAAAAAAAAAAAAAAAAAACCCTTTCATGTTAAACTTACAAGAAAAAAATGTCTGCAAATACTTCTACATCATTCAATTACATCACCATCAACCCTAGCTTATTAAATTTCTTAGATGGACTTTGATTTTCTTGAAAAATAGACATCCAAATCTGTAGTTATTGTGCATAGCTCAAATTGACCATAAATTTTCAATATTGTAAATTAATTTTATAATTTATATATATAAATATAAAAAATAAAGTATGTATACTTTGTCATTAATTTAAAATAGCAAGGCAATTTGCTATTTCTTAAAAAGTAATCATTTTCAAACTCAGTACTTCAAAACTTGACCATTGTATGGAATTTCTATATGTGTAATATTTTGTTGGGTAGAATTGATCAATTTGAACACATGATGTACAATTGTCGATAGAGGGACATCAAGTCATGAAAATAAAGGTATGATTGAAATAAATCTGTGGGTTTCTTTATTCAAATGCGGAGAATTAGAAATATCAACCTTAAGGTGTTTGGATTTTGGGTTGATGAGAGAAGAGGAGAGGAGAGGAAGTGGAGAAGAAGAAGAAAAAAAATTGAATGATTTGAAAATATTAAGTATTTGTTTGAAGATTGGTGTTTTAGAAGAGAGAAATTAGAAAAATATTTTTGTTGGATTTATATTTATGAAAGAAAATATTTATTTAAAATAAAATATGATATAAAATTTGATTTGAATTTTCACGAGAGGTTGGAGAGAAGTTGAGCAGGAATTGAAGAAAAGTTGTAATGTACTAAAAAAACAAAGAATTCAACTTCTCTTCTTCCTCTCTTCCAAATCCGAAGACCTCTTTAAATTTTCGAGTCATTCCATTCCTAATTATGGTTAAATTTAAATAAAAAAAAATAAATAAAGTTGACCATATACAAATTGAGATATAAAGATGTAAATTAAAAGACAATGTATCTAAAAATGCCTTTGGCACCTAGGAAGTGAAGAATTTTCTCACAAGATCAATCACACAAGCTACTGTTTGGACTGAGAGTAATGACTCCAGTTTATGTCCAACTTTCATAACTTGTGTGAGCGAAACGATATCTTCAAAACAAGTTCCAGTCGGATAATTTACTCGAGTTTGGACACACATTAACGTCGTCCATGAGCTCAGAAGTCCCGGTCTGGGAACAGAATGGGAGCAATCAAAGACCAGATGAATAATGCTGCAGTAGTCCAACTGGTCACAACCCGAACCCACATGGATGCCCACCCGACATCAACCAACTTGCCACTCCCGCTAACGGAGGTGCTCCATCCAGTCAGGAGCATTGCTGAGTACATGCTGGCAAGAGAGAAGATGATGTGGAAGAATGAATATGAATATGCGACTGGCGTTGCCTTCTCCGTTTCCCCGTGCTCATCCGACTTCTCCATGGGAAGCAATGGCTTTCCTGCCCATTCAATAGCAAATAAAGACTGTTAGACCTAATAAGCTTAATATGTAAGACATTTCTCGCACGGTTCAGGACACGTCTCAAAATGTAATTATATATATACGAATCGAACTTTCATCGAAAAAAGAATGAATGATCGAAAGGAGCACACAACCTAATCATACATTTTGCTATAAAATTAGTATCATGCACCAATCTTAGGATGTGATTGAAACCTCCACAAAGTTCAGATTTGCCAAATACCCTCGAGATATTTGGATTGAATATTTAGAAATAGTATTTATTGAATATTCCTAAAAAAAAAAGACTACATCCAAACGAGCTTTTGACTGCAATAATTAGTTTTAAATACTCTAAATAAATCATCATTCTAAATACTAATTCTAAATATTCTTAAAAATTACATCCAAACAAGCTTTTGACTATAATCATTATTAATCAAAATAAATCCTCATCCTAAATACTCTTAAAAACTACATCCAAACAAATTTTTTAGTGCAATCATTATTTCTAAATACTCAAAATAAATCTTCATTCTAAATACTAAATTTAAATATTCTTAAAAACTACATCCAAACAAGCTTTTGACTTCAATCATTACCTCTAAATATTCAAAATAAATCTTCATTCTAAATACTCTTAAAATCTCAATCCAAACATTCTCTCGATGAGCTGAACCCAATGGGATGGACACTCCATTGAATTGTAATCAACACACATAACATAACCATTGCATAATATTGTGTTTCAGAACTGTAAAATCCAAAATAATAACAATAATAATGAATAACTTAGTTGACTTTTACCTGCATGGGGTGAGCTTGGAGGGGAAAGCAAAGCTGTAGAAGAACCAGCACGAACGGCAGAATAGGCAACCGACAGAACAGTTGTGAGAAGACCCAAGGCAAGCTTTCCAGTAGAAACAGCCTTGGAGTGGTTGTGGAGACCATTGCACTCGTAGTCCCTTGGTTCACTAGCAAGTCCACTGTAACAGAGATACATGCAATATAGCGAGATGACCGATGCAGGTAAAACACTGCCACCGACCTGTTTTCCGGCAAGATGAAAGTCAGAAAGAGACAAAGATCACATGACAGTAAAAAGAAACAGCACATGCAAGATAAACCTAGGTGAAAGCCACCAAGAACCTCCCTCTCAAGAGAATTCTTTCTTGAACCCGAACAAGATCGCTCAATATTTGCATATCTTCCTCGCCTCTAACCTCTCTTATCTATAACAGAACTCTCACTATTTTCTGCCCCTGTAATATTCATTAGTTCCTCTGAGGCTAATTCCTATCTACCAATTAGAAGAGCTTTATAATTACAGCCTCCCATCAACAGGGCAAAATGAGACGAGTTCATTCTCATTAGGACAGAGAAAATACAGGAAAATTGCTACACATAACAACTTTTTATTCACCTGTTTTAATCATAGCTTTTTTTAAAATAATTCCTACGTAACAGATATTTATACGTTTTTCAAAAATTCTAATTTTACTTCTCTTTTCAGCAAACTGATTTTGTCTATCAGTTGAACTACTGATTGAAAATTACCGGTTGAACTACTGATGGAAGGCTATCAACTAAACTGATTGAAGCGAAGGCATTTTGATCATTTTACATACACGATCCTTTTTTCTGCTATACATAAAATATTTTCAAAAATTTTGCTATACATGAAATTTTTTGGTTCATGAAAAATCCCAAAAATTAATGAGCAACTTGTCTTATTGTCAAAAAAGAAAAAGGGAGAGATAATGAGAGGAAGAGGGAGGATGTATAGACGGTTTGATTGATGAAAGATGAAAGAGGGAACTTACTGAAGGATGAAGTGCAACAACTGTGAATACAAACACAAAAATTAGGGCCATCACAATAAAGAAGGTGTTGAGCCCACAATCATGTCCAGATGGTGCGAACCAATGGAAGAGAAATCCAGATGAGACAAATGTTGCCACATAACAGAAAAGAGAAACAACAAATAAGGCGATGTACCTAAAAAGATTAAGAAAAACTCAAATGTTAGTTACAAACCTAGAAAAAGAAGCACGGAAAAGAGAGAGTAAGAAGGCACGACAAGAGAAGAAACTAGAATTCAACAAACCAAAACTGCTCATCATATTCAACCCAGGTGTCATTCCATCTGTAAACAAAATCCAGCAAAAGAACAACTTGAATGAGAAGAAACAATCCTGAGCCAAATTTTGATATAGACTCTGCAAATGTAGAGTGTGTTAGTGCAATTTTAAAGAAATTAAAAGGAAAAGAATTTCAAACAAACTGCACAATAATTGTTAAAAATTCTTCTAATTTCTGACATGCTGAAATAATTTCTTACCGTAAAAGGTAATAATCTCATTGGGAATGAAAAACATTAGTACCACCAGAAGGAACCAACAAATAAATTTCAACATCCATCCACCATGGTGAATACTATCACGGGGATCCCTTTGAGTTTTTACACCAACCATCATCACAGACAGAATGGTGAAGAAGAGGAAATTTCCCAAGCTAACCCGCAAGACTGTATCAGTTTGAAACCAATCACTGCTAGGTGTTTCATGGAAATTATTAATCCCTGCAAGAAGACGTGCAATAAAAAAAAAAGTTAGAACGCTTGAAAGTACTAGTCAGACCAGCCATGCAATTGCTTTGGAGACAGAAAGTTCTTTTTAAAGTTGACAATATTTCATTATCGAACAAACCACGAGTTTGACAGTTAAAAGAAGTAACAGCCCAAAATAACCAACCCACGATGAAGCTCTCTCCTCTCTCCTCTTCTCATCTGACCATTAGCAACCACAGCTTCTGGCCACCATGCTCCTACTGATCACCTCTCCTTCCCTTGGAACTACCCCCACACACTCAGTGCTCATTGGTCATAAAAAATTGATAGCTTTTGATGACAATGTTTGATGCCCAACCTTTTGATTTAGAAATCATTGAAGACAATCCCTGAATTAATAAAAACTTGCCTCTTAAAATTCTACCACCCTTTCCCCTTGAACTATCCACACAGCCAAGTGCAAACCGTCTGTTATCTTTGAACCACGTCGCTCAATCTTCACTCTCTCAGTTTGTAATTTGTATTATGGACATACGACCCCTTACCTCCACAAACTAAGCAAGAGAATATTTACCCCGCCAATGTAAAGAAGAAAAAAAATATTGTACCATTCTACAAAATTTGGACACAACTGTTCACTATGACAAGATAGCTACTAAAGATTTGATGGAGGGGTCCCCAGTGAGCATTGATATTGTAAAACTTGGAACATTAGAGATCTCAGATCATGAATTCCAGTTTTGATTGAGACATCCATTCTATTAAGGATCACATGTATTCATCTTCAGGTTTTCGTGGTTGGAAAGGCATGCATGGACCAGTTTCAGCGTGCTACTTACTTACTTTTCTAGACTCCAGTACTTTCAATTATTTTTTGTGATGGTCTTTGTTACCCTTGGGTCTTGCTAATTTATCCTTTTTCTGCTACTTTTGAAGAATTATATTGTTCACCTATAGGGGCTAAGAGTTTTCTTCTTTGTTTCATTCATTAATGAAGTTGTTTCTTATTCCAAAATATAAGAAAAATCATGTTTCCGAATGGGGAATAACAAATGGCCTTGGTTAAAAAGAGCTGATTGTTGCACTACCTGATTCAAGAATAACAAGAACATACGTACAGGCTTCATCAACCAGATTTTACAAATAATTTGTGTAAAAAGCAGAGAAAAATATGTTATGGAAGTGATCTCATCTCATAATATGACATCATTAGATATTTGAAAAGAAAGTGAAAGTTGTTGTATAGGCTAAATAGAAAGGGATGATTAGAAACAATAGCAGTGTCAATTTCCTAATGAACCCAAGAGATTAATTCCTTCCAGAGTATTTATAAGATATCAATTAATTCAAAGGAAAGTTTCGAGCATTCCATATAGAATCTGTGAAGCGTAAACAAGATAAGACGTGGCTACGAGCAAAATGCACCACACAATCATTTGCATTGACATGTACTACAAATCCATAGACATTTAAGAAAGGGAAAAGTCGCGTGACTCACAAGGGATCTTCTCCATAAAGGGAGCAGCAACTTCTCTAAGAATCCAAGAAACAATCAGAGAGAATGCAAATAGACCACAGTACGCAATCCTTGCAGACTTTCGGCTAATACTTGAAACAACTGTGCGGCAGGCATCACATGCGCAAGCTGCACAACACGACGCCAAGCAAGAAGCTGCCCACATCTTTTTCCCTCACACAACCACCAGATTACAAGCTTATCTGAAAAAAGAACCAGACCGAAGTCATTGGAAAATCAAATAGTAATAACTCTCAGCAATCTTATCGATTAGCAACAAAAGAGAAGCACAAAACTACAAGAGTAACTTATAACCCAATGCAAAAAAGAACGTCAAACAATCCTAATTCTCTATAACCGAACTACTATCCAGCTCCAGAAAAGTATCAGGGAAATCGTATTAAAAAATACAAACGAAAATGCAATCAAATAACAAATTCTCTAAGAAACCAAATCATAAACTAAAATCAACAACATCTAATTCAATTTAACCGTGATCATTAAACCTTAAGGGTTTTTCTACGCTGAAATATGTAATCGAGGTAAGCAAAATTTTCATCAAATGCAAGAGAGTTGATCGGAGAATTACCTCGAAAGAGTTTCGGAGGAGAGAATTCTCATGAGCCAATCGCCAAGCAACCCGAGCAATCGTACGAGATTTCAAGATTCGAAACCGAGTTCTATTTATAGTTCGTCGCTTCTTTTTCCTACTTTCGCTCCAATATTTCCTTTTCCTATTTGTAATTACTCGACCGGGTTCGCATAAAAAACCGCTGATTCGGCTTGTTTAACTTGAGTGAAGAATTTTTCATATAAATTAATACGATTTCAATATACCTTTTAGTTTTTATATATAAATTTTATTTTAGAAATCTTATGTAGAAAATTTATGAAAAAAGAAAATTCTTCATTGTATATAAAAATTTATTTAAGTTCAAAAAATAAATGGACTAAAATTAAAAGCTATAATCATTACTAATTCCCTTGGCCAAAAATTGATTGTAATCGATCAGTCCACTCATTAAAGTCCAAGAGTCTGCTGATTGAAGTTCATCAATCCATTGATTGAAGTCGATTAATCCGCTGATTGAAGTCAATCAGTCCAGTGATTGAAGTCCGCTGATTAAAGTCGATCAGTCCGCTGATTGAAGTTCGCTAATTGAAGTCGATCAGCCTGCTGATCAGTAAATCAGTCCAGTGATTGAAGTTGATCATTACACTGAATGAAGTCGATCATTATACTGATTGAAGTGCTCTGATTGAAGTTGATCAGTTCACCGATTAAAGTCTGCTGATTGAAGTCGATCATTATACTAATTGAAGTCGATCAATACATTGATTGAAGTCAATCAGTCTGCTGATTGAAGTCGATCAGTACACTAATTAAAGTTGATCGATCTATGTGCAATTGTCTCTTCATCTCTAGACAAGCATTCACCCTTGCCGAAAAAACTCAATTGAAACTGCTTTCAAGCTTTAATTCGCAAGCAAAACCGATATTCGTAGCCGCTCTAGTCCAACCTCGCCTATAGCATGTCGATCATAAGCATGAAAATTCAAAGAAAGAAGAATTCAGCCAAAAATTGAAATCAAAATTGGAAATCGAATTAAGAATCGATAAAATCAGACGAAGAGGAATTCAAAATCGACCGATGAATCGAGGAAGAAACGAAGAAGAAGAAGACAATTTCGACATTGACAATTTCAACTGCTATTACGCAACCTCACTCAAACTCTCGCGTGCAGACATTCTCAATCGCACCGACGTCTTCGTCGTTGAGAGGGACATCAACGACGGCGCTCTGTTTATGAAGGTTTTCAAAGAGGTTGCACGTTCGAAACCTTCACCTCTAATGTCGTTGGAGAAAAAAACTTTAATATATAGTTGTCAAATTTTTTGACTTTGAATTTCATTCATTTTAAAGCATCCTAAATATAATATATGTGTGGGTTTTTTAACTTATGATTGTAATTAGTTCAATTTGCAGACTTTAATGAGTAAAAAAAGCAAGCAAATATATCTCCCCCAAGACGCTTGGAAGAGAGGGATAAAAGAGGAGCTTTGAAAAAAAAAAAAGAAAAAAAGTCCTATAAAAAAGTTTAGAAAAACTTTTGCTACAATTACAAGATATGCAATTTATATCAATAGGTCTCAAACCTTCGTCTTGAGGAAGCACACCTTCAAAGCTCAAATCTTCAACTAATTGCGCCACCACTTGAAACCAATGTTATTCTATTCAAAATGTTTGTTAGAATCCATTTGTAAAAAAGATGTTTATTCTAAAATAAAATTTATAAGTTATGTTCTTATTGAATAAAATAGAATGAAACTTATAAATATTTTTTAACATGATTTAGAATACATATAATATTACAATATTAAAATATAAAAAGTAATTAAAAACAACTAATTAATACTAGCATATTCAAAATCACACTACATAAACGAATTTGTTGATAGCTATTAATTCAGTTCAACACCAGCGTGACATGTTTAATTGACTCTCAATTTATTTGAGAGCAATAGTGCCCTCTATATAAGATTATCAAATATAAAGCATAGTTGGCTCTCAATTTTTTTAGTTCAACTGGCATAAGTCATAACATTCACTCAATCTATTGTTCGAGTCTCGCAATCTCCCTTTGTACTAAAAAAAGAGTTAAATACAATTTTAGATCCTAAATCTTCTTTGTTCTTGAACTTTTAAAAATCTAATTTTAACTCTAAACTTTAAGTTTTATTTCATTTTGATCCATAATTTTCAAAAGTCAAATTTTAATTTTTAAACTTTGAAAAAATGTAATGATAATCCCTATAATGAATTTGAAGTCAATATTAATCAAAATTAGTTCAACCATGATAATAATTTTAGAAACTGAAATTAAACTTTTAAAAGTTCATAACTAAACTGAACAAAACTTAAAGTTTATGACCAAAATGTTATTTTACCGTAAAAAAAATTACTCATTAATTTTATATTTAAACCGTGAGAGCAGACACTAAAATAAAATAAATTAAATTTGAGCATACATGTAAAATAAGCATGTATAGAGAAAAGTGGAAGAGGAAAAACAACAGCTAAATGGAGTTTCAACTTTGCCAATGAAGATTTTTCTTTGATACACTGCTTAAGAACAGAAGAAAACATGATTCACAATTAAAACAAACATGTAAAATTGCAGATATGAAACATAAAGCTTGAGCTAAGCTGAAGAAATGTATACATAAAAACTACCTGAATAGACTCCTACTAAATTACATACTGGCCTCGTTAATTAACGCCAACCAAGCAAATCGTTGATGCATTTAACATGACGAAAGCAAATAGGACGGCAACAAGGAACAACGAGTTGGTGAAGTGTGAGTTGCGAATCGTACAACCCATTAGTGCCATCAGTTGCATTAAGGTCTGCATCTGTTTCTTAGCTGTGAACATTTGCAGGTATAGAGGTCAGAATTTTTTTTTTTTTTTTGAAACCGTAAAATCGAAATTTTGATTCACTATACCCGGGGTAACAACATCCGTTCCTAGGTCAAACACCAAAGACACGGAAAGTGTCTACAAACTATTGTTACATGTAGGTCTCGAACCTGAAACTTTGAGGAAGTACACCTTCGTATAGAGGTCAGAAACTATGTCTAGAGTTTTATTTTCTCTTACAGATTGAATAATTTCTTGGCATACATTTCTTTGGAGGAAAAATATCTTTAGGGTAAATTATAAATTTAATCCTTATGGTTTGAAAAAGTTAGAATTTAGTCCCTATGGTTTAGTAATCGAGACTTTAGTCTCCATGATTTGGAGAAATCTATAATTTAGTCACTGTAGTTTGAAAAATTAGAATTTAGTCTATAAGGTTTGATAAAATCTAATAAATAGTATAGTAAATAAAAAACGTAGAAGTTAGCTCTTTTTGTGTTTAATGATGAGAGAGTGAGATAAGTAATTGATTAGACAAAACATACATCATTCATACATCAGAAGTACAATACTTAAATTCGCCAATGATTTGCAAATAACATTGACTATTTTTTAGGTTTTATCAAATCATATGGACTAAATTCTATTTTTTTCAAACCATAGAGCCTAAATTATATATTTCTCATAACTATAGGAACTAAATTTTGTATTTCTATAAACCATAGGGACTAAAATCTAGATTTTAAAAACTATAGGAACTAAACTCTAGCATTCTTCCAATTGACCAAATTTATAATTTACCCAATATCCTTTTAATCCTTTAAGTATGGATATTATTTCTATTTGGTCTCTATTGTTTCTTGGCACGAATTTAATTTTTAAAAGAAAACAAATATAAAAGTAAACTTAAAAAGAGCACAGAATATTATTGAAATATTACGAATAAAAGTGTTCAATTCAAAAATATTGGAACCAAATAGAAACTAGAGACTAAAACTGTATTTCTTCCCTTTTTTTTTGTATTTTAAGACTAGACTGTGTGTGAATACCAATAGGGTCATTGTCAAATCTAACCAACCATCAAAGTTTCCTAACATCATCCCTAATGATTTCTTATCTACTATTTTCAAATTATTTATCTTTTTGGAAGAGGTGGAAAAAGGTAAGCAAATAAAAGTCGCACCTTCTCGACAGCATCAGCCATGCCCGAGGCATCTTGCACTTCTTTCCTTAGCACATCGATACGAGCTTGAATATGCCGGTTCTGTTCCTCAGCCTACAAAAAGTTTCAATCAAAAGAATACTTGGTAACTTTATTTGTTAAGAAATTGATAGGTAAAAACATAACTCTAGTGACCATACAAGAAAAGGTCACACATCATCAATGTTAGATACCTCAAAACTCTTTCGTATTATTGATATGGGATGTTTGTTTCACGTTATTACCGAGCAATTGCAAATGAGCTTTTACTAATCACTCTTCAAACAAACACATCCAAACGAGCTATTGTAATCACTCAAAATAATCGCTCATTTCTAACCACTCACATCTAATCATTCATTTTTAATCACCTATTTCTAATCATTCATTTCTAACCACTTATTTCTGACCACTTATTTATAATCATTCATTTCTAACCACTCATTTTTAACCTTACAAAATAATCACTCATTTCTAACTCCATCCAAACGAATTATTATCTGCAACTCCTCTACAAAAACTATTATCCAAACGAGTTATTAACTACAACACTTCTACCAAAACCATCAATCAAACGAGCTATTACTAAAACTAAAATTTCATTTTGATCCTTCGACATTGGAGTTTGTTCCATTTTAGTCCCTAAACTTTTAAAATGTCCAATTTTAGTCTTTTGACTTTTCCTTTTGTCCTGTTTTGGTCCCTCACTTCCAAAATGTTCAATTTTGGTCTCAAGACTATCAAGAAAGTTAAAAAATGGTACTTATAGTTCAATGAATTTTTTCCTACTCCTGAATTATTCTCTCTCTTCCATCTTTCATCATTTTGCTTTCTAAAAGTTTTATCTCTCTTCAATCCATCTCTCGCATCCTCTTTCCTTCTACTTTTTCTTCCATTCTCTTTAAGCAATGAATTTTGAAGACATCCTCTAACTTCTACTTTTTCTTCCACTCTCTTTAAACAATGAATTTTGAAGACAAAACGTGACAAATAAAAGTAGAAAAATGATTATTTGGAAAATAGTAATCCACATTATGGGTTCTCATATTAAACAATTTAATCATATGGAATGAATTCAAAATGAAAAAAAAAAAAGAAAAAAAAAAGAAAGAGACGGAGAGAGGTGGATTGAAGAGAGATAAAACTTGTAGAAAAAGTAATTATAAGAGATGGAAAAAAGAGAATAATTTAGGAGTGAGAAAAATCATTTAACTAAAAGGACAAATTTTTTACTAAAATAATTTAGAATTTGAAAGCCGAGAGACCAAATTTAGACAAACAACAAAGTCTAGGGACTAAAATTGGACAAACAACAAAGTCTAGGGATTAAAATGGACATTTTGAAAATCTAGGGATCAATATAGAATAAACTCCAAAGTCGAGGGACCAAAATGATAGTTCAACCTGTATAATACAATAAAAGAAGAGCGACAGTACATCAGATAAGTTGGTTTGATTTCAGAAGTGTTGCTTACCGTTTTTAGCGTGTCCTTCAAGTGTTGGATCTCATTCTTCTTTGTCATGGACAGATAATTAGCAATATCCATTATATTAGTCCTGCATTACGTATAGTTACTTGTTAAATCCACCTGAGAAATTCAATCTGTAATAGGCTACTTTCCAACCCTTAAGGTGAGCCTTGCGCCTCATGCCGCACCTTAGTGCGTCTTGGACTTTTTAAAACATTGAGTTTAATGTGAAATTTGATTGAGTAGTTTGATAGATGGTTTGATAAGTAGTTAAGAATAGTTGTTTACTACCAAATACAAACAAGTTGTTTTTTAGGAGACTCCTCTTCTACCAAAAACAAACATAGCCTACAAGAATTGGGTTAAAGTAACCATGCATAGTCCTAGTGGTCGAATAAGAGTTTTGGTAATCATAAAATGCATAGAGAGAATGGGTTCAATCTTTGACGGCTACATACCTAGGAATGAGTTTCCTTGATAACTAAATGTTGTAGGATCGAATAGTTGTATCATGAGAATAGTCGAGGTGCACGTAAGCTGGCACACACACTCACGTATATTAAAAAAAATAAGTTTAAAAGTGTAACATTTCTTTAGTTTCAAGATTTGGCTACAAAAAGTTTAAAGTTCAAAAAGGCAGTTTGTGCATTTTTCCATAAAACGCTAACACCCACTATCATGACATCGTATACTCAAATGTATTCATGTCTAAGGAAGTTAGATTCTTCGTCCAAAAAAATTGTACGTAATTGTGACATTAAATAATTGATCCATCTATCAGAAAATCTAATTCGGACTGCCAATTCAGAAAATAACCTCCCAGCAGAAGATACCTACTTCTTGGAATACAGTGGATCTAGATCTTGTTCTTCCAAGAGTTGTTCAACATTATCAAGTACAATTCCTACCTGCATTAAGAAAAACTATTACAATGAGGCAAACAATGACACAGTGGAAGAGGGAAAATCTCCCGCATATCAATACAAATGACTAGCAATAACATCATCATTTCAAACAAACCCCAACAAACTCGCAACAAAGTACAGTGACATGACACATAATTAGAAATTGAGAAGAAAACTTATCATGGCAAAAAATGGAACATTACAGTCTACCAATTACTTTTCCTATAATTCTATCCTGTGAACCATCATGATCAATCTCACACATTCCACTATTTCCTACTCATCATTCATGTTATTTTAACTTCTTTTTTTTAATGGAAATCACCATCAAGTATTTGGACTAAGGTATTTGACATATTCAAGATACCAAAAAAAAGAAATATTAGAATTTTTCAAAACCTATACATCAATACTTTCAATGAAGTTCCTTCTTGTGATCATGACGGGAAAATTTGAAAAGAAGAAGACAGAAAAACCTTTAAAGTGAATCAGACCGTACAGAAACAATTAATTCATAATATTATGTCCTAAAGGTTTTAACCCCCATACCAACATATATGACATCTCCACGTTCCTAGCAAGGAAGAGCTAATTGTAAATAAGCACTATAAGTTCGCAGACAGGAGCATTACCTGTGTTTCAATACATAATAACTCAAACTCATCCTGTATATTTAAGAGAATGGCAGTGTTAGTGAACAGATGTGCAATTTGGAACAAGACAATTAAAATAAATATTGTAGAAAACCGCATAAATATAAAAGAGAAATCTATTGTGAGATTTATTTCGAGACAGAGTTAAGTGATCGCCAACAGAATGGTCGAGGCTGACTGCACTAGTGTATATAAACTTGGCACACCACCTAGATCCACGTGATCGTGTAGATTCCTTTTCACAACCTATCGATGAGGGAAATTTCCACTCTACTGAGAAAATCTTAAATATCTTAGTTCCTTTCCTTAACTCTTAAAGACAGAAGCGACCAAATTTAGCAATTTGTGTAATGTTATCACTTATCCTTTTTTCTGCTTACAACATAAGTATATTCTTTCTATTATAAATCAAGTGTCTCATTGTAGAGCAGTATAGCCTGTAATGTTATATGCCTCTATCATCAAACAAGAAACACGCTTGTCAACTTACAGTGGCACGCACATCGTGAAAACACTAGATGAGAACTCTTATGCTAAAAATTTAAGAAAATATAATTAGTGAACATATAATGAATATAACAATGAGCTGTGGTTCTTCTGTGGCAAGATGATTGATTAAAAGTAAAGAGAACATCCAAGTAGAGGAACGTTGAGCTTAATCATAGATTAAACATATTGTGTAACTCACTCTGATGTTGAAAAAAAAAAAAGAAATAAAGAAATAAATAATCACATTACTAAACATGAAACCCCCAAATTGAATTATCAAAGTGAACTCTGAAGCAAAACTTTAAATGGAAACATACCTCAATGTTTCCATGCAAAGAAGTTATAACCTGAAAGTTTGATGAACGCCAAAGTGCATCATTCCAATGTCCAAGTACACTAAAAGCAATAAGAATATGTACAGATTCTGAACATGTAATTTTTTTTTTTTTTTTTTTGTATTTGTAACTGTCAGGGCTAGATTCTGAACATCTAATGCAAATAACATGCTGCTAACCACGTCTATTAAAGAAAAAACTGCAGATCTTCAGTTTCAGCTAAAGCATTACAATATGTCCAAAGGATTTTAATATGCCTTCACTTCAAAATTCCTGAGATACTAATGGAGAGACATAAAAGAGCAGCACAGTAGTACCTGAATGAAAACACGATGAAGATAATCTTGCTCCGCGGTCGTAAATCTCGAAAAGCATTTCCGAAATTCCTTAATCATGGAACAAAAATGCATAATTATACAAATTTCACTATTTCTTTCAAAAGAAAAGTAACCAAAAGATATCTCTCATCACCAAAGGGTCACTAGGAATGAAAACTGTTATTCCTAAGTATAAATTCCACAAAATTTCCACTTAAAAAAAAAAGTGGCTACAAGTGTAGAACAAAACATAATACACATTATAGAAACTTATGCGCTTACCTCCCTGGAACACGAAGTGAGGATAGAACGAGCGGCGAGCTTGAACGACTTTTTAAGATCAATCTGGCTGGAGCTCACCGGTGTATCAATCTGGTTCTTGTTCTCCATTTTCAAAAAGTTTTTACACCTCGATCCCAACCCTAACTTGCTAAATTCTACTCTATCATTCAACAAAGCTGCGGAGGGTGAGCGAGATTCTGACTCCGACGAAAAGACGACTGACGAAAAAAATTTGAGATCGTCGAATTCTGAACTGAGTTAGCGAGAAATTTTGGAATTTCTTTTTTATTTTTCTGAAACAAAAAACTATTGAAAATTTGAAAATTTTGGAGTTGAAGCTTTGTGGTTATGTAATATTTAATACATAGAGGGTCAATATTGAAAATATTAGTAAATTGCATCCCTAAATAGCTTTGTTGTGTTAAACTTTAGACATGCTACCACCAAAGGGAATGGAAGGAAAGAAATAAAGAAATGTATATTAGGTCATTTGTTTCGGGTTGAAAATTATAGATACTAATATATTAATGAAAAATGAAGAGTTATCGAGTGATTCATAAATGATGAATTAAGTTATGAAAAATGAAAAAGTAAACATGGTTTAACAAAGTAAGTTATGAAAAATGAGGAGTTATTTAGTGATTTAGAAATGATAATGATTTAAGTGGTTACAAATAAGGAGTTATTTGAGTGGTTACAAACAATGAGTTATTTGAGTGGTTACAATAGCTGGTTTGGATGTAGTTGTTATAAGAGGATCTCCTTTTCTAAATCCACTTAAATCCATCATCCAAACACTCAGGTGTTGGTTAAAGCAAATTCATGTTCCTTTCTCTCTAGTGCTTACGTCATCCTTTTCTCTAGTATGCGATTTCGCCATCTAGCATCGTTGAGTTCATTGTCGCTGCCGATCTATGATTCGTTCTCTTCTCCGGCACATTTTTTGTTTTGTTCTTTGTAAGTTTTGGGTAAATTCTTAAGGAGTTGTTTGTATGTGAGTTTTGGTGGGGCATTTAGCAAACACTCCACTTTTATCGGTTTTCCCAAAAAAAAATAAATTCAAACGCTTAAAGACAAGCATTTGTGTAAATATAATTGGCGCCACGTGACGTCGCTTTATTTTCTTTTTTGAATAATTAGGAAAAAAATTATTTTTGGAATTTTGATTTATCAACCCTTTTTACCATTAATGTTTTATGGATATGTGTCTACTTTTTTTTTTATTCTCTCATTTATCTAATATCATATTTTAGAGACAATTTTTTTAATTTAAAATATTATTTTTTTTATTTTAAACTAACTATAATTTTATAAGTAATTTTGTACTTTAAATACATATTTTATTAAATTAAATTTCATAATAATTTGATAATATATTTCATACATATAGTATTTTATAATCAATTTCTTAATTTAAGTGAAGAAATGATTATAGAACAATTTAAGTTTTCATAACTTTCTTTGTAAAATAGGTTGATCATTTCATAATACAACTCACGTTTTATAAATATATTTCATTAAGTTGAGTTAATGTTAATTTCATATTTTTATTTTTGATTATCTAAATAAATTTTAAATAATTATTAATTTATATTTTAATAAAAATCGTGAATAATTTGAACAAAAAACACTGTTATAAACTTGTATCCAAGATTAGCCCACTTCGTTTCTCCATTGTTTTCATAATCTCGACGTGGTTGGAGCCCATTTTACAGCAAGGAATAAGCTCGATTTGGTGTACGTGGTTTAAGCATTTGATAAACTTGACCTAGAGGTTGTTATTGCAATTTTGATTACAGGAACATAAAGATTGTTCTCATTATTTATTGAATAAGAAACAATTTCATTAATGATCGATATTTAGGAATACAAAATTAGTAAATCCAAGATTACAAGAGGGCTCCCGAATTATGAATGAGAGAGTCATAACCAATGTTTTAAAAAGTTCATTAAAGCCCCAAAAAAGCTCAAGGTGCAGCGTGTGTGCTTTATTTTTTTTAACAATTATAATTAAAACTATGTCATTTTGATTGTTTTTTTTTAAATTAAAAATTGGAAACTTCCCTTGCAAGCTTCTTGTCGTAAAAGGGTCGAAGCCTAATAGTAACCACTCGTTTTTTTTACTCTTCTTTGTACCTTCGAAGCGAAAAAATTGCCTTTTTTACTCACGAAATCGTGAGTGTTGCTTAGACGAATCCAGTGTTGAGTTTTTTGTTTTACTTTTTCGATCAAACATCATCATATCTATTGTATAGCTTCTTTTTGTTTTGCTATGATATATAGATGAATATTGAAACATTCTATATAGAATGTGGTTAATATATGTGTTTTGTGGTAATATATATATATATATTTATTTAGTTATTATTCTTTTATACATTGTGCGCCTCAAAAATAAAACTCGGGTTTTTTTTGCATCTCGCGCTTCAGGCTTCCGAGAGCCTTTGAACTGATCACGTTTCGAAACCAACCTTTAAGTTAAGATAAAACTCTCATAATTCATAAAAGAAAACTTCAAAATCAACTAACTTTCAACAATTAGGTTTGAATTAGGTTTACAATTTTCCTTTTTATCATATATTATTACTTATAATATTTTGCTTAGCATGTTAAACCGGTGTTTGGATACACTAGCAATTGAGATACAGTATCAATTATCCCCATTTTCAAGCGTTCCAAAGATTATACTACCGATCATTCTGCAAAATAGATTGATGACGAAAAAATTTCAGAATCGAGCTAAACAGAGAAGTCATTCATCGCTTAGGATACCACCAGCAAAATACCGAATCTGAAATCCAAAAGAAAAGAAAGCAAATTCATCGCAGTTTATTTTCTAGGGTTCATCAAAATTCGATAAATCAGAATCAAAGCAATGTACCCAAAAAAATTCAAGGCTCTGAATGTTTGGATGAAGACGAATTGAGATCGAGCGATGACAATCGAACAGTTGCAGGGCTTTTAAGTTGATCCAATTGTTTGTTACCTCGACGAAGAAGGTACTCAATATAGATGAAATTCTTGCGATCGATTTGCTTGGCGTTGCGACGAAACTCAGCGGAGACAATGGATTCAATCTGGCGTCTATCTTCGGCGGATTTGGAACGAGCTGCTCGGAGAAATGCTGTGTATAAACCTAGCACTTGCTTTTGCATCCCTGATAGTTTTGGCCCCATTGCACCTTCTTCTTCTCTCGATGTTCTTGGTAATAGCTCGCTCTCGCTATGTAACCATTAGCTTCTTCAATATGTCTTAAGCTTCCACAGAGGAAAATTGTCAAAAATTATTATAAGTAATACCTAATTCATAATTAATAAATAAACTGAAAAA
>JBBMEG010022478.1:0-13469 GCA_037832605.1 Cyclanthera cordifolia | reverse complement strand
AGAAAACATGCTTTCTACAACAAGTCTAGATTATAAATAATAATAATAAAATGTATAAATCTAAAAAAAAAAAAAAAAAAAAAACATATTACCAAGTGAATAGAAATGGAAAAAAAGTTTTGATTTAAAAGAAAGGGAGAAGCTTTTTTTTTCCTTTTTTTTTTCCCTATTCAATGACATATGTTCTTAGAACTTTATTTTGGATTTATTTTCCTTATCATGAACTCTTATTTAAATGATTCCAAGTGTTTTGAAATCTTATTGAATGATCAATCTAAGTAGTTTGATATTTAAGAACTTGAATTTTAAGTGAATAACTTAGATTTATTATCATACAAAATGAATTGATTCGAACCCCAACCAACCAGTGTGTACTTGAGCTATTTTAGCAGGTATGAGTAGAGAATTGGAGGTGTTTGGTTGAGAAGTTGTGAAGGAATGAGTAAATGAGTTATTATAATAGCTCGTTTAGATGCGTTTGTATGTAGATGAGTTATGATAATAATTTGTTTAAATGTGTTTTTTTGTAAAAAAATTGTAGGAAATTTTGTTATTTATGAATGACGTGACATTTATGAAGAGTTAAATCTAACGCATCTTGTTTTTCGAACGGTTAATTTAGGTCTCCTTTTCGTGGATGAATTAAATTAGCTCCTAGGTATTAAATCCACCAAACAAACATCCCTTGGAAGCATCAAAACAAAAGTGTGGTTTTCCATGTTTGCGTGAATAGTGGCAAGGCAGATTGTTCTATTCATAATTTTTCAAATGGGAAAGGTAAACGTGAAGTTGAATCGGTAAGCATTGATATTGTTGTTTAAATTCTCTTGAAGATATGCAAATTAGTGCCTTCAAAAGTTGACTGTGGCTTATATTCTATCTTGACGTATCTTGTAATTCATACGTCAATTGTAATAAGTCACTTTGTTTGGAGAGCTTTAAGGAGGGGTCACTTTTGGGTACTGTGATTTCTTAAGGAAGTGGGTACACTTTATAGACCCAATATCTTAAGGAGGGGCCACATTCTTCTACGAACTTGAAGCTCATTTTTTTTCTTTTGGTGGTTACATGTCCATCAGTATATTTGCTATATGTTATTAGAAGATTAACTCGTTTGAATAGTTGGTGATCTAGAATTCTTATTGATTTATCACTTGCCTTTTTAAGGTCAATGTCGGTTCGAGTTGTGGAACTATGTTCTATTAGTGTGAAGATCATTTTTCGTTTGTATTTGTTCATCTTACGTTGAGAGTCAAGCGGGCGGCAGGAGCAGCAAGCAAGTGCTTGGTAGGGCAACAACCAAATGAATCAGGCGAGGTGAGTTTATATGTTTATTTTTCAATTATTATTATTAACAAATCGTCTTTATTAAAAAAAGAAATAAAATCTTGGTCAATTTAATTAAAATTTTTCTAGCTAACAATGATATTACTGTTGACCCGATGACCAAAAACTTACATTTTGGAATACCTCCCTTATAATGTTGTAACTTGAAAAAAAAAAAAAAAATGGTATTCTATGAAAATTTGGGATTAAATGTTATCTTATTTTAAAAATATTTTTTAAATGAAATTTTAATTTTTCCTTTTTTATTTGTACAACAGTATGCTGAGACCTATCCCAGAAGTCCATCGGAAGTTAACCCATCCTTCTCTCTGTTCGCGAACCACCATCCCGACATTACTTCTCACCGGGAAACCTCCATTGCCGACTCCTTGGAGCTTCTGCGTTCGCCGGAGTCGGAAGCACGCCACCATCCGTTCGAGGCAGCCTCACCGACGCCACGCCTGCGATACTTGAACCGCGCCCTTGTATCCGACCCAGCCGTAAAGACCCCAAATCCGAACTCCTGTTCCAGACCGTGCTTGACTCACGGGTTCCCTACATCTTACACGTGCAGGCTAGAAGCACTCGACTTTTGGTTTTGTAAGAAATTCAGGTAAACTCGTTAATCATGATCTTAGTCTTTTTTCCCTTTTCTAATCGTTTAGATGTTGACCGCTCTTTTATAACTAGGCATTGCTCCTTTTGAATTTCATATATAAATGAAATTGTTTCTTACTAAAAAAAGATAGTAATATAGTTTTAGTTGTATCATGTATGCTTGAGTCCTTTAACTTGTCAATCCGGTATCGTTGCAACCTTCTCTCCAATTTTCTACGACATGTTTGATGATTTTTTTTCTTTTTCTTTTAAAAATTGTTCGAGTTAGTTTTCAGGTGAAAGACATGAAAGGCCAACCCGAGTTACTGATACTATATGCAACTCAAACTGGCAATGCACAAGATGCTGCAGAGAGGCTTGGGCGTGAAGCTCAGCATAGAGGTTGTGCCATGAGGCTTGTTTCAATGGACGAGTACGATGTCGTAAGTTTTTTAATCTTTCCCTCGTCTTCTTTGTTTTGTTGCTAAGGAGATGTTAGAATCATGGTATCATAAACCAATTAAATGCATAGTTGGTGTCAGTGTCACGTTGTTCAGTTGTATGAATGGATAACATAATCTCCTCAAATTATTTTTTAATTAGACTCCTTATAAGTTATAACATTTTTAATTCGCAGAAATTAAAATAATTTTCTCGAGCCTGATTTAGTTTGGTTTTTATTTTTCTATTTTTTTCCTATTTCCCCCCTAACGGCTAGAATTAGATTTCATTATGTATGATGATCAATGATGATGGAACTGGTAAGCCTCCAAGCAAAAGGAATGGTCAATTACTTTGTGGTTTTTGATATCCGTGAGTGCCTGTACTAGCTTATGTGCACTTCGATTCTCATGAGACATATTACTTGACCCTACAACATTTGGATGTCAAGAAAATTTGTAAGAAATTAATTCTTAGATAGGTGATGATCATGGACTAATCAATCATCTCTTAATCCCCAAAACCCTCTTTGAGTCTTAACCACAAACCAATGCATGATGGTTAATACTTAGTGGCTATGATAATGAAAGAAGGGAAAGTTGTGATGGCTTTAGGTAATAAAAGGAGTTTCTTTTAACCAGAAATGGAACTCCACAAGGGAGAAAAATAATAAATATAATAAGAAAAAGCCTAAATAAACAAACCGAGGCGAAGTTCTTTTATTTATTTTTTACTTTTTACAAGAAAAGCCACTTTTCATTGATATATATGTGAAAAGAGACTAGTGTTGAAGGAAATGAGCTTCACTAAGTGTTGAATTTTTGTAAACCACCCATCATCCCATAAGTTTATGGGTTGGGATAAATTTAATTATATCAACCAATTCTCCATTTTATTTGAGGGCTTAGAAATTTGAGAAAAGCTCTAGAAGTTGAATTTACCTATCAACCTAAAAGCTTAAGCTTATGAGTTGTAGTAAACTTATTTATATCATCCAACAACAAGAAAGCAAAGAAGTAGGAAATATTTACATAGAAAAATAATCAAGAAACTTCAGCAAGAAAAAACACATTAAAATGGAAAAATGAAGGCATCTCAATTTAGAAGAATGTTCTGGATTGAGAGAAAACCCTTTGAGAGAGAACCCCATGGGAGAACCGAAAGTTTTGCCGAAGTAAACCAATCAACCCATCATTTACTCCTTTAGAGGTCTCAGTGAGCTTAATCATAAAATCTCTTGTTGTCTATCGTGTTCGGGACTTGAGATGGGCCCCTCGAGCCCTGGGTATGTAGTGGGGCAAGCTTTAATTCCCAGTTGTAACAAGTATAAAATCTTAAAAATGCACGATTATTCAAAAAGCCTCACGGTGCCAAAGACTCCTATCATCATGACAGCTAGTTACAACACTTGTTGGGATTAAATATTAAGGGGTTGATGTTGAGTTAGTTTCAATTTGTACAGCCACTTAAATCTTTTTTTAGACGTTGTATCACTTCTTTTCTTCTTTTAAATCCTGTTTAATGTACGTAAGAACATTAACCATTCTTTCACTACACTGGGTTTTTTTTTTTTTTTTTTTCTTTTTCTTTTTCTTTCTAATTGCAACTAAACTAGAAGTTATTGTATTTGATATTGCTTCCCGTGTCATATCTTTTGTACAAATCAATACTTGACCTGCTTCTGCAATTTTCTTCTGACCATCTTGGTGGAAAGTATTGTAGTCTGCTCTTATTTATTTGTATTTAATGTTTCAGTGTTCTTTACCACGTGAAGATGCTATAATTTTTGTTGTCTCTACCACAGGCCAGGGTGAAACACCAGATTCTATGAGGGTTAGTGAGTTTTTATCTTTTGGGCGCAGAAGAAACTATTTCTATTATTTTGTGATACATGCTTTTATTATTCAACATATACATATTTTTGGAAGCCCATTCCTCATTTTCTGTGTATCAGGTCTTTTGGAGGTTTCTTCTCCAAAGAAGTTTAAATCAGTATTGGCTCAAAGGAGTACCTTATGCTGTATTTGGATTAGGTGATTCTGGTTATCAAAAATATAATGTAATTTTTTTTCTGCTTTTCTCTAATTTATGCATTCCCCATTTTTTCCTATACTATAAAGTTCATTTCTCTCTTGTCTCTCAGATGTGCTAGGCAAAAAAAATAATTATAAGAAATTGATTGCACTGTAATTTTGAGGATTTTTTGTCACAAGTTTTTCCTTGGGCTGTTTCCTATACGTTTGCCTGCCTTATTTTTTCCTTATTATTTTATTTTTGGGAGATTATTTTGGGTTTCTTGTCCTTTTTTGGGTTGCTATGTTGTTCCTTTAGTTTCTGTATGGTTCTTGGTTCTTCTTACACTCCCTTGTGGAGTTTATTCAATGCAAAATTCCATTTCTTGTCATTTTTTTAAGTATTACATGTTAGGGCCCCTGGCTAATGTTTGCTATTTATACAGTTTGTTGCAAAGAAGCTTGACAAAAGGCTTTCAGATCTGGGAGCAAAAGCTATTTTGGAAAGAGGCTTGGGTGATGACCAACACCCTTCAGGGTAGGTTTTCTTTAATGTACTAATTTAAGGTGATGTACAAGAAACTATTTTTTCTCTTTCTGTAGAATCTACCTTCCTCTTAGGCAGATCCAGCCCAAAGCAATAAGAAGCTTCATTTGGGACTGGTTTTATTTTGTTGGTGACAACATATATAATTGTTGTTTGATATAATTAAATTTACCTCAACTCATCCGCTTAAGCTTTTGGGTTGATTGGTGGTTTAACATAATTCAACCTGGTATCAGAGCAGAATGTTCTGAATTCGAGTTCCTGCCGAGTCGTTCCTCCCCAATTTAAATTAAAGTCAACTTGTAGGACATTTCTCAAATTTCTACTTGCAAGGGGGAGTCTTGGTTGATATAATTAAGTTTACCTCAACCTATCAGTTTAAACTTTTGGATTGATGAGTGGTTTTAACATAATTCAACAATAAACTATTAGTTGTTTGAATGTTTTTTTTGTCTTTCTTGGCTAGCCTTTTCTGATGACAAAAAAAATTAAGCGAACTGAATGATCAATGCTCTTCCCTAGGTATGAGGCTGCTCTAGATCCTTGGATGTTATCACTGTGGAGGTCGTTAAATGATATTAATCAAATGTTCTGTCCAAAAGGCACTGATTTTGTGTTTTCAAATGGCACATTAATTGATCAACCAAGCATTCAAGTTTCATATTACGATGTGGGCATGTTGGATTCACAATTAACCTCAACCTCAGGTATTTCCTGAACAATAAATTTAAATGACAATTTACAAAGATGATTTTTCTTCTATTTGGTGCTTTGCCCTTGTTCTTAGAACTCAAGGATACATTTGTATGACTTATATAACATATCCTATAGGACATATCCAAATTAAGTAAGATTGTTCTCTGTCCTCTTTCTCCAACCACCCCCATTTAGAACTACTAAAAGGACCCCACTTGCGAACTAACAGGGTTTTTCTTCTCTTGTCGGGTTCACACGCTCTTCTAGCGATATGGTTTTATTCATGCATCGAGGCTCTTCATCAATCCCTTCTACACCCATCGTTCCCTCCCTGTTACAAACCATATTGTCACATTCGTGACATGTTCCCTTTTCTAACGACCCACACACAAATTTGCCTCGGCACGTCCCTACACCTAAATCTGTCTCAACCCGCACTCGTTTCTCTTCACGCAAATGTTGCTTCTAACTAGGTCGCCACTCGCCCACCAGATGCCCGATCTGGCAACTTTTGGTTTCCACAAGGTACACATCTCTTCTCATGAATCTCACAACAGACCGTTGCTCACTTGCTTGATACTCATGTGATTATCGATTTTAGCAAGTCGTTAATTTTTTTACTTTTGCTGCCCAAGCTTCTGGCGATCGATTACATTGAAGTGACATGAAAATTGATGTTTTCTCCACGAAAGCTATACACCGATGTCATCTCCTTGTTTTTTGGTGTTTGCAAATGTCGTCATTAAAAACTCATTCCCATCTAGCAGACACTAAAATGGGCTCTTTCCTACATCATTGGCAGTGGCATCTCTTGGTTTATCCCTCGTCTTCGCCAGTTGTCTTCATATATTAGAAGGAAATATCTTGTAATTATCTAAGACTTCCAGATCCACCAAATCTTACCTTGTGTTTTGTTGGAGATACTCACCTTGTGGCAAATATCCCACATTGGAAAGGTGGAGATTCTTCAACACATTTAAAGATAGGGTGGGCTACTTCTCTCATAGTCAATTGGTTTTGAGATGGATGCTCACATTATCTTTCACATTTATTAATAAACAACTCAAAACTTTATATGTTTAAAAGTCTAAGTGTTTTGACCACCGATAATAAAAAGTGTGATGATTGAGAATCATTCCTGATAATAAACTTTATCCAAATCACTTTTTTTATTCTCGTCTTAACTGCTTCTTATTCTTTTTAACTTTTTATTCTCCTCAATAATTATTTTTCACTTACGTCATATCCATTATTTTATTTTTTTCATTATAATTTCTTTCTCCCAACCATAATTAATCATTTTCTCCGTAATTATTCTCTTTAACTAAACACAATAATCATTCTTCTCATAATTATTCTCTTTTTCATTTTCTTCCTAATTTTCATTCCTCCCATCAATTTTTTCTTTCAAATGATGAAGACAAGAGGTTCCAAAGATGTTAAATTGTTTGTTTACCCACACCTTGAGGGCAAGGTGTGTTTCGAGAATGGGAGTCTGTTAGGCCCCTAAGGAGGGTAGTGTTGGAAATATTAGTATAATATATGTGGGGAAAAATAGTTATTAGTCTCTAGTTTTTTATATAAATATAGTGGTTAGGGTTCTTTGTAAGGTAAATGTGTTTTGGGTTTAGTCTTTGTAAAAGAACTTGGGAGAGACCCAACCCTCTCGAATGGCTATGAGGTTGCAACCTCTTTCTATATTATCATATTATATTGTTCTTGTGTGTTTATCGTTTTTGGTGTTCTTTGTATCGGTGTCTTAACCGAATATTTCAAATCTACTGTTATTTTGGTTCATCTACTATTCTTCAATTAGCTGTGTTTTTTAGTTTATTCTATGAAGAATTTCCTTCTTATTGTTCATGAATGGTGTGATGCTAATTTCGTTTTGGGAGCCTTTATACAATTTACTAACTAATTGACTTTCCTCGTGCCTTTCAGATTTGAAGTACATGGAGATACAAATAGAGAGGGCTCGCTTGATGTCTCCTGGAAAATTTTCTCTTGGCAAGAAAAAGCCCGACTGCTTTCTTAATATGGTATTTTCTTAAGCAATAACCGACACCTTTAATTGATATATACACACACACACACATACATATATATATATATATATATAATATGGTATTGCTCAAGGGAAGAGCGCCAGGAATCATTGATATATATATATATATATATGTATATGTATGTATATGTATGTATATATGTATATGTATGTATATATGTATATGTATGTATAGATATATGTATATGTATGTACGTATATATGTATATGTATGTACGTATGTATAAACTCATACATATATATGAAAAATATATATGAAAATAGTTTGTTGCTCCAGGGAAACAAGCACCACAAATCATTGATAATATATACACACATATGTGAAAATAGTCTATTGTCCTAGGGAATCAAGCATCATAAGAAAGGGAAAGAAAGTATGAAAATAACAAAAAAACAAAACTGGAATAATGAAAGTACTCCAACTAAGACAAATGTATTGAATAGAAAAGTCTGCAAAAACTAAGAAAAAGCCAACTATTTTGCTGAAAGCCTGAAAAAAGAACGATCAGACCAGAAGTGATGCTTGCCCTGAAGACTACTAGGGTTATAAAATTAGATTCTTTTTTCTTCTCTTGAACCATGCTAAAAAAACAATAGTATGGTATGTGAGTAGATGTCTATTTCTCATAATGAATAATGTTTACAACCAATAGTATCTATGTTAGATAACCTCGTCATGGGCTGCCTCCACACAGACTTACGACGGATTCTCAGTTCAGCAAATCCTCCTGAATTGGGAAGCTTTCCTTTAGCTACTTCATATCTTGTATCCTGTTATATGCTGAGTACTTGATGTTTGCTTTCCTCCCATACGAGTCAGTTTGTTGTGATTTTGTTTTTTCCTTTTGTTTTTTGTTTTTGTAGTTTTACCTATTTTAATAAAGGTCTCTGTTTCAGAAAAAAGTATCTAGGTTAGATAATTACCTAAGCAACATGCCAAACTAAAATATGATGTCAAACCTTTTTCACTTTACATCACAAAGGGCTTTGCATTAATAGTGTACTCGTTAAATACTGGCATAATTCACTCTGTTGCCAGGAGGGTTATATATTGTACCTTCTTTGTCTCAGTTCTTGAGAATAGAATATTTATTTTTATGTTTGTTGATACAATTAAATTTTCTTCAATCCATTGCTGAAGCTTTTGAGTTGATAGGTGGTTTAACATGATTCAACATGATATAAGAGCATGAGGTTCTGAGCTCGAGTTCCTGCCAAGTCGTTTCTTTTTTATTTAAATTTATTTCCACTTGTAGGGTATTTCTTAAATTTCTTAGCCCAGTTTATATAATTAAAGTCGCTCCAACCTATCAGTTTAACCTTTTAGGTTGATTTTTTGTTTAACATAATTCAAATTTTTTAACAATATCTCCTTAGTCTTTATCATATTCTTAATATCCTTTCTGTTCTCAATTTTTTTTTTCATGTAGATAAAAAATCAGCGTTTGAGTAAATTAGGCTTTGGAAAAGATGTGCGCCACTTTGAATTTGAATTTCTTTCTTCTGTAAGTTGGTAATGTCCACTTTTTCGTTACTTATTTTTTGTTATTTTTGGGCGGCATAATGATGGCATTTTTGAACTAATTCTAGGTAATAGAATATGAGGTTGGTGATGTTCTTGAGATTCTTCCTAGTCAGAACCCTGCTGCAGTAGATGCTTTCATACAACGTTGCAATTTGGACCCTGAATCATTTATCACAGTAAGAGCTTGGTTTATCGGTTTATAAATTTCTAAGTGATCATCATATTTTAAATTTTCTTGGGAAATACTGACCAAGGATTCTCTTTTCATTGTGTGCAATGTAAACATAGATTTTATCTTTAAATGGAGTTATGTACGAAGCATAAGGCGGAAGTCCCTTAATTTCCTCAAGATTGAAGGCAACAAGAAGGCAAGACTTGAATGAAAAGTGGCACAACGTATAAATAAATAAATAAATAATATATAGAGCATGTATTTATGTAGTAAATAAAGTCGTACAAAATGTCAAAAGCTTAAAAGATTACTAGATAGTAAAAAACAGAAAAATGTCAAAAACCTTTCAAATGAAAATCAAGTTCTGGTAGTTCCGAAACCAAACACGTCAAGTCATTAAGAACGAAGAAAAAATAAGAGTAAAACTAAAACATCAATCAAATGCTAGCAAATAGAATGTTCAAATTTCCCAGCCTTCCTATAGCTCTGTTTTGGTTTTCTTTTCTCACTACTAGTTCTGTTCTTTTGTTTGTATCTTTTCTTTTGAAACTGTATTTTTGTTCTCCAAGTTATTATCATACTTGGTTTTTCATATCCAAGAGCTTTGATCGCTTTTTTCAAAAGAATGGTCAAATGACAAACTTAGGAAAAAAGGAATTTAAAACTAAACCTCACGGTCCTTACTCCTCTTCCCAAGATGGCGAAGAATAAAAAAGAAGTGGACAATGAACCAACTCAATGAAAAGGATTAAAGATGTAGGGCAATGAAGAAGATAAAACAAGTAGTCAACGATGAAGAAGAAAGAAAGTGGTCGATGATGGAAAAGAAAGAAGCCTAAGATGAAGAAAACAAAATATTATGGAAAGAAAGAAGTAGCCAGAGAGTTAGTTTCTAATTCTTTCATTTTGCATGTTGCAAATGAATGAAATCGGTTTTCGATATAAATCGATGTTGGGCTTTTCACGGGTTGACTTTAAGATCTTACTTTAAGATCTCAGTTAAGTGTTCCATTCTGATTAATGGAAGTGCAAATGGTCGTTACCCATCTTCAGTTTGCTAATAATACCTATCTCTTTTGCTCAAGGAAAGAGGACTCGTTCTTCTACTTATGCTTGCCCCCTTTCTTTTGTAGCTAGCTTTTATCTTTTTAAATGCACAACATCTATTATTAAAACGAAGCTAATAAACAAAGAAAGGTTTTCATTTCTACAAGTAGTTGAATATTTAACTTTCTGCTTACTCTCCTTACATTGTGCCGACATTCATCTTTGATGTTCATCGTCTTCATCCCAAATAACACTTATTATTTCAGGTTTCTTCGAGAAACGGGCGCCAACAGGATGCCATAAAAAATGCTGAAATGTTCCCTATCAAGTTAAAAACTTTTGTTGAACTTACAATGGATATTGCATCAGCTTCCCCTCGACGCTACTTTTTTGAGGCAAGTTCTTTTTTGTTTTTTTGGTCTAATTTTTTCTGACGGCATTCAGTCTCTGTACATGTTAATTTTAACCCGCTTGGGGGTTGGGGATATTCTTCTTGCATGTCTTGTCCTTCATTGAGATGGTAAATTGGGAAATCAGAGTTTCGCTCCCCTACTCTTTGGGGCGAAATTAATGACTATTATTTGTTTTTTCAAACCGGAAAATCGATGCTTCGCTCTACATACCTGGGGTAACCACGCCTGCTCCTAGGTCAAGTACCAAGAGACATCGAAGGAATGGAGACACGGGAGGTGTCTAGAAATTAATGTCACAGATAGGTTTTGAACCTTGGAAATTGATGACTGTTATTGTTCAACTAAAAACAGAGTTTTTAGAACAATATTGTTACCACTCATGTATTTTGTGTACAATTCAACCTTGTTGAATGCATAGCGTGTACATGTCAAATATAGAGACACGAGTAATGGTTAAGTACATGAAGCCACCAATTTCGGGAATGGGAAAGAAGTAATGAAGGCCAAGTGTGCGCTAATATCCACGCTCTTGAGTTTTCTCATCTCATATGCACTTCCCGTTTCTTTTTTCGCAACTATGTTTGAAGTTAATTTCTCTTCCAGGTTATGAGTTACTATGCAACAGCATCACATGAAAAGGAAAGACTTCAATATTTTGCCTCACCTGAAGGAAGGGATGATTTATATCAGTACAATCAAAAGGAACGAAGAACTGTCCTTGAGGTGATTCCAAATATTTAAATAAATGCATGCCCCAATCATTGGCATAACTTAGTTCTTTTTATTAGGTTAAGCGTTTCGTCAATTTTCTTGAATCTACGACTTGTATCCTAACTTCATCAATGGAAGGATTTTTTTTGTTGTTATTACACAGTAATTGGATCTTATTGTGTATCTTTAATCATTTCACTTTATGAATGAAAAATTTTATGTTCTCTATCCAAATAAAAATCATCATCATCATCAATTTGCAGCCCCAAATATTTGTACTGAATTTTTGTTTTAGCAATAGGTCTGTTTCTGTAGTTTTGAAGTTTCCCTTTACCGGTTTTTGTACTACAGGTATTAGAAGATTTCCCTTCTGTCCAAATGCCATTTGATTGGTTGGTGCAGTTGGTTCCTCCACTGAAAACTAGATCATTCTCCATATCTTCTTCCCTTTTAGCGCACCCAAATCAGGTGCACTTAACTGTTAATGTAGTATCTTGGACAACACCGTATAAAAGGAATCGGTTCGGTCTTTGCTCGAGTTGGCTTGCTGGACTTGATCCTGAACAATGTATGTCCAATAGAAATTCCAGAACAACGTATGGGCAATAGAAACTTAGAATCCATTTTATTCATGTTGCACTAAATTTGATTTATTTGATGCGTGTGTCGTAACAGGTGTTCATGTTCCAGTGTGGTTCCATAAGGGTTCTCTTCCATCCCCATCTCCATCTCTTCCCTTAATTCTCGTTGGACCTGGAACAGGCTGTGCGCCCTTCAGAGGATTCGTAGAGGAGAGATCCATGGAGAATCCCTCTACGTCAACTGCTCCAGTTTTGTTTTTCTTCGGTTGTCGAAATGAGGATAACGACTTTCTATATCAAGATTTTTGGCTATCTCATTCGAAAAATAACGGCATACTTTCAGAGGAAAGAGGTGGGGGCTTGTACGTTGCATTTTCCAGAGATCAAGCAAAGAAGGTTTATGTGCAACATAAGATGCTGGAACAGAGTCAAAGGATATGGAACATGCTTAGTCAGGGTGCTGCTGTATATGTTGCTGGCTCTTCAACAAAAATGCCTGCAGATGTCTGGTCAACTTTTGAGGAAATTGTATCGAAAGAAGCTCGGCTTCCACGGGAACGTGCTGTTAGGTGGCTGAGGGCATTGGAGAAGGCTGGTAAATACCATGTTGAAGCTTGGTCTTGATCTTACCAAGTATGTTGTTTTGGTTTAGTACAGATTAGTGCTATATTTTTTTTTTTTTTTCTCGTTTGATTATTCACTTTGCAAAAATGGTCACATGAGGAGATTTACTGGCCAAGGGTTGCAAAACAGACAATATTACTCAGTACATTAATTTTTATTTTAGTTGGAAAAATTCATAGGATAACAATTCATTTGTATTTAAGATTTTGTTGGATTTTTTAATGGATCTGAATTATTTTCAATACAGAGTGAAAAAAAAAAAGAAAAAAAAAAAAAAATATATATATATATATATATATATATATATATATGTTTTCTTCGTATTGTTAAAGCGTCATGTAGCATATACGAAGATGATTTTGATTTAGCTTCTTCTCTATGAGATGTATTTTCGATTAGAAGGATGGAGGTCAACACTTTGCCTTGGATGTCCACATGGGTGGTTCTAGAAATTTATTCTTCAGGACTTTATTTGAATTATTTTTGGAGGTTATTATATATAAGTATTTCAAATATTTAGAGGGTCACATATGACATAAATAAATCGAATTAAAATAAAAACTAAATTTGCATTTATATTTTTTACCAAATCTGAGGGGCCACAATTATAATATACATGCTATTAAAATGTGACATTTCATTTATATAAATAAAAGTAATCAAGGTGAAAGTAATGGAGAGATTGTAATTATACATACATGTTAAATATATA
>JBBMEG010022447.1:2454-25676 GCA_037832605.1 Cyclanthera cordifolia | reverse complement strand
TCCCCTTTAATTGTGAATCAGCTTAATTTTGACTTAATTAATACTTAATTTGCCTCAACCATAAAATTTATTAGTTGCATGAATGGAACTTGTTTCACTAAGATATACTGATGAATTAAGATTATAATTTGTAGAAATATGAATATTATAATAATATATTTATTTATCTTCCCGGATTTGGTTGATATCTTGTTTGAAGGCATGTGATTGGGTATTTTGCAATCACTGCCAAATAATTGGGTTTAGAAAATAATAATAATAAAATAATAAAATATTATATATATATAAGTTATGTCATGATATAGTCTAGTTGATTTTTTTTTTAAAATGTATTTGAATTTAAAGTAAAATAGAGTAGACTTAGATGAGTATCAAAAATTTTAAATTCTCTTAAAATTAAAATAATAATAATAATAAATAAATATAACTCTAATAAATTTCCATTCTACACAGCAAGAAGGTAGAAGTTGTTTAAATTCAAAGTTTATCATAGAAAAAATATTAAAATTTCTTTAAAAAGTTTTTGTTGCGCACAAATCTTAATATGTGAGAATTAAAGGTTTTGTATGAATATGAGATTCATTCTAACAAAATTTATAATCTAATTTTTTTTTTTTTATAAGAATGTCAGTGTTTTTAAAACTTTTTTAATATTAGAAAATGTTGAATACTTACTCATTGGAATGTGTGATTATTGATGGAATACACTATAAACTTATATTATACCTTTTTAATATCTTAATTAATTATCATAGTGAGCATAGCACTACTACATCACTACTATATTAACATTTCAAAATTTATGGCTCCCAATCTCCCAAACTTCTTTTTTGCTTAAAAAAAAAAAAAAAAAATCTATACTAATGGCATAATCAGCTATACTCACAAATCAGAGATCATTAATGTTGTCGCATTCAATTAATAGTATACTTTAATTACTTGGTTTTTTTTTTTTTTTTTTTTTTTTTTTTTTTTTTTTTTTTTTTTTTTTGCGAATCCATGTTTTTATTTGGATATTTAAGAGCAGTGGAATCTTTAGATATATAAAAGCTTCAATTCAAATCAATTTAATGTTGAAATTTCACATGAAACAATACCTTGGCCATTGAGATTAGGATGATTAAGACGTTAAATCTAATCCATTAATTTTATAAGTTTATAGTTACTAGTACTTAACCCATGTGTTGATGTCGAAAAATGGTCAACATGTATTAATGGTACGATTTGTATTATCGAGGACGAGAAGTTTGCAAAATGAAAAAACTTTAGGTACACCGGTGTGGTGTGAGTCATAGGGTCTCCGATGCCTAAGTCAGTAAGAGTTTTTATTAGAGTAATTTAGAGTGCTTTGGGACTTAAAACAGCTTACAATGATTGTCAACATAGTTCAACTTAGCTTAAAATGGAGAATGCTTTGACTTCTTAGAGCAGCCGGTGGCCAACCCTGTGGTTTTTCGCCTACTTTGACCGGCCTCGGTAAGGTCAGAATGCCTTGGCCGGCCCCTAGGGAGTTCAGGCTGCCATGGGCAATCTCCGAAGGGTTGAAGCCTCTTTTGGCTGACCCCTGATCATCAATGGTCGAATTGAGCTCGACCGACCCCCATGGGGGTTAAGGCCTCTTTTGGTCGACCCCTGAAGGCTCAGATTTAGCTCGGCCGACCCTCGAGGTGTCAAGATCTTCTTTGGCCGACCCCTAGAGGATGGGTCAGAAGGGGCTTGGCCAACCCCTGAAGGTCAATGCCTCGTTTGGCCGACCCACGGGAGGGCTGTGAAGGGCTTGGCCAACCCTCGAGGGTCAATGCCTCCCTAGCCGTCCCTCTGGGGGTCAAGACCTGGTTTGGCAGATCCTCGAGGTTTAGGCCTCCCTAGCCGACCCTCTAGAGGTCAATGCCACATTTGGTCGACTCCCGAGGATCAAGACCTCCGTGAGCGACCTCTAGGAGTCAAGGCTTTCTTGGCAGATGCCCTATGGTGTCGGAGTCGCTTCGGGTGTCTTTCGATAGGTTCGAGACCTTGTCGGATATCTTGAAAAATATTTTGTCTATAACAACATGCATAAAATTAACATCCACTTTTTTTTAGAAGGAAAAGAAGTCGTATTTGGTTTATCAAAAAGCAAAATCTATATCTAATGAAGTATTTCTTGCTCTTACCTTCATAAACTCCTTTATCTAATTTAAAATTAACAACCACAAACACCGACAGCTAAGTGCACAAAACAGATATGATGTTACATCTAATTGCACAGGCGCATCTCTAACGACCACTCTAATTAAAAGACGCCCAAAAAATTAACAACCAATCACCACAAACCTTCCTCGAGGGAATATAACATACCAAAATATCGGTTTATGCAAAGACGTTGGTTTAATTGAACTATGTGAACTACAAGATTGTAACTTAATATTTTGCATTTTATCCACTGAGAGGCAAGATTTAAAAGGATTGACAAAAGTTTGTTAAGAAATAATATAAATTTGAATCATGGCAACATTCTTGGTAAAATATCATTTACCACAACAATAAAGATTAAAAAAAAGAAAAAAATCATTTCATTTAAACACTATAATTACCTTGTTGATCATTTCTTTCATTATTAGTACTATTTTGATCTGAAAGGTGCTTTTGTTTTCACATGTGACCTTTGCAAAGTTTTAGGATGGACTTAACCTTTAGAAAATTAAGCTTAAATTTAAATCCAACCTACCCATGATGCTTAGGTCTTTATACCTTTGTCACAAAATTTGCAAAATTAAAAATTTCATTAAATAGATTAATCAATTTTACAAAAGAAATGAATTATACTAGTGTACCTAATATTAAATACAAAATTTAAAATTTAAAACTTATTAAATATTTATAAAATGATCAAATAAGTACAATCGATATGTTGTATTAACAATTCTAAGAATAAAGTTTCAATCCTTGCTCTCTCTGCATATAATCATTCAAAAAATAACAATAAATAAAGGTTACAATTAAAAAAGTATTTATAAATCTTAATATCGAAAAAGTTATTGAAGTAATACAACATCACAAATTCAATCATAAAAATTGATAGCGAGCCTCAAACTTTTCATAATCTTTCTCATGCTGGTTGTGCAAGCACACTCTAAATGTGCTAATTATCCACTTAAAATACCACTATTTAAAAAAAGAACATCAATTAATCATACAGAGCTAAATGTTATATAAAAAAAATCTTGTTTAGAAACAACCATCAGTTACAGCATATATATACATCAAACTTTAATGGAATTGCCAATGCATGTATTTTTAATAAATTTAATTAAAACATAGTATCAAATTTGAATGTTTATGTTTATGTGTGTGTGTGTGTGTATATATATATATATATATATAAATCAAATTTGAATGTTGGAACAGCATTAAAAGTGCATTTTTCTCGAAAATGTGGTAGCTTGCGATGAGTCAATGCAAGGCATGGAGTTGCAGAGTAGAAAACATTATAAAGAAAAAAAAACATTGACTTAGTCATTGAAAATAAACTTTTATTATTCACAAAAAAAAAAAAAAAAAATATATATATATATATATAATTTAATTATAAATGAATAATAATGTTTGGCACTGGTTGAAATTAGTCAAATCAACTTAATTTAATGAGAAGATCTCCAAATTAAAAGTTGACTTTCTTTTACTCTATGTATTTTATCTAGTTTAGATCTTAGGCTTGCCATTAAAAGACATCAAAGTAATGAAAAGTACAGACTAATATTATAGATAGATCTCGAATTTGAGATCTTGAAGGAAGCTATCTTCAGAACCCAATTCATCAACCAACCGCGTCATCTTTTGGAACCTGTAACAAAAGCTTAATCTAACCATAATTAACCTATATTTTTATAAATAGGTTGTAAATTCAAATATTTTATTTTTAATAGTTTTTTCGTATGTAATAAAAAGAACAAAATATTCCTTACGCAAAAAAAAGTTATAGGCTTCAAAAAACTCATCTATATAATGACTCAAAATGAATGCTAACATATACACTATATATAATTTTTCAATCAACAAACAAAATCATTTAATTAGCATCATAAACAAATTTGAATAAGTATTAAATTTGAATTAATAGATAATAATAATTAAAATATAATACGAAAAGAAAACTCAAAATTCTACTAACAAAATATATTTTAAAAAAATATCAATAATTACAAAAAAAAAAGAAGCTTACCTACAACCAAATTTCTTATTTTTAATTACTAAATAATAGTTAGAGTCAACGGGGAGCTTTTGAGAAGACGCGGTCGCACACCAAATATGACTTATGGCGTTCGTACGTACGTATTTCACACGCGTGGGCCTTTGTTTTTAGTTAATTGGGCCCCATTTGTGGGCCTTCGCATCGGAGGTCGCGTCCTGTGGGACCCACGACCGAGTAAATATCTAGGCCGAAGGCCCATAGTGGCAATTTGTGAAAATAACTCTAACTCATGGGGCTTTTTGTTTTTATAAGAAAATTACGAGTATCGAGGAGATGATGTTTGCTTGACGTGGATTTTCCAAAAAAGAATGATTAAATCTCACATTATTGCCAATTTTTTATATATATAAAAAAATGGTTAATCATTTGTATTTAATAATAAAATAATTATTATGAATGACTAATCAAATATTTTATTAAATCACTTCTTTAAATTTCATATTAAACAAATGTTCAATTACAATTAATACTTTCGCTCCTCCTTATTATGCTTACTTTTTTTCTATAAAAAATAATCCACCATTTATATTCAGCGTTTTACAATTTATTAAAAGGTTTGATTGGTATTTTCGAAAAATAAAATTATGTCATGAAAAACTGATTTTTTTTTTTCCATTATTTAAAGTTAAATTAACTTTTCATATAAACAATTATTTGAGAGGAAATTAGTTAAAGGTTAACATTGTTTTTTTTTTTTTTTAAAGAAATTACTAAAAAGAGTAAAGTTTTTGTTAACAAAATCAGTAGATTATACGCGTGTATGCCTCAGTTCATCGAAACTTGAGAAACTGAGGCATCATTAAGGTGGTCAAAAATAGTAATGTAGACTTTTAAAGTCTATATAATATTATTGATCAACTCGTCTCTTAAACATTTTGGTTACAAATATCTTTTCTTTCAATATTTACATGTGTTTTTCAATATATCAATTATCAAATTAAATATTTTAATTGTTTTATTTCATTTGATAATTAAAATATTATGTATCCTCTATTTTCATATATTTTCAAACTATGATTAATGAATTTAAAAAAAAAAATCAATTATTTATATCACGTATTTTAACATTATTTGTAATTGTTTATGTATTTTTTTGATTTTCTCTTAGATGTATTCATTTGAAATTTCATATATAAATAACATATATCAGCAATATCAACTTTATTGTTGCTTGCTTTGATTTTTTTTTTTTTTTTTTTTTTTTTTTTTTTTTTTTTTTGAAGTAGTTGCTTTGATCATCTAGTAACGAATCTTAAATTTCATAAATAATAAGAATAAATTTTAAATATGTTATTTTGTGAATAAGAAAAAATGTATTTAATAAAAGTTATGTGGCTAGTGCATCATATTATTATTATTAATTTTTGTAAAATTACTTATTATAAGAAATTTATTAGAATAAAAGAATAAATTATTTTGTATACATGAAAAAAAATGAACAATTTTATTTAAATATTAAGTGTATAAAATATACTTTATTCTGTTATATTTTTCTAATTTTATTATATATATATATATATATATATAATGAATAATAATTTTTTTTAACTAGGAAAAATGAAATTTTATAAAATAAGAAAATAAAAGTATTCAATTATAAATATTATCTTGCTCAACACTTCTTATTTCTTCTTTGCATTTCAAACACATACTTACTAACACTTTTCTTGTCTTTTTTTCCTTTTCCTTCTCTTTCTTTCTCGGCGTCGCCAAACACCCCTAGAAATGTTGGGTTAAATGGATATTTCATTAATTCAATTATTGTAAGGTTTAGAAACTTGCTCCATTAAATTCTAAAAATTTAGAAACTTCTAATTTAAGATAAAAGGTAATAGAAAAGAAAGATGAAGGAAATTGCTAAGCAAGTGTAAGGGTCAAACTTTCTGGCCAACAGCGACAAAACCAGTTGACCTCTTTTCTTCTTTTTTTTTTTTTTTTTTTTTTTTTTTTTTTTTCGAAAGAGCAGAGAAAATATGAAAGGAAACATTTCCTAAAAAAAAAAAAAAAAAATCTTCCCAACAGCCTTATAAATTATCTAATTTTCTAATGTCTATAATAATGTTAACACTTGGTTAGAAATACGTAGAATCTCTTGTAATAACATCAATTATTATTAAAAGAGACACGATCATTTTATGAGCATTTACTAATTTTGTTGCAAGATTGTTAAAGCTTCTATTTACTTCGCATTCGTACATGAAAAATTGTCGAAAGCTTCTATTATGATTGAGCGATGCTTAAGTTGACCCAATTTTTCTTATTTAATAATTCATAATTCCTTTTCATTATTAAAAATTGTAAAGTATATGGTGCTTTCTAATTTTAATTGGCTATTTCTTTTTTCTTTATCCTAATTATGAATGACTTGAAATTGTGTGGTGGATTGGTAGTTGATTGAAAGTTATATTTTTCTTTGATTATTTAGACAAAAAAGAAAAAAAAGAAAAAGAAAAATTGTAGCCATGTCGTTATCTTTTGGCCAATCCAAGTGTTGATAATGTTGTTTTGATGTTTATATATTTCAATAGTTGTACTTTATTATTTATTCCGAAAGGATAAGGATAGCTACCTTCCATCTTTAGCGATAATAATTGGACTTTAAAATTACTGATTTTATATTAATCACAACTTTTTGTCTATTATAACAAAATTAGATTCATATTGATCAATTTTTATGCATATCATAACAAATTTGGAATGAGATGCATCATTAAAAATAAGAAGGGTGAAGTAATGACTTTGTTACTAATCAACAATAACTAAAATGTGTTTAATATGGAGATGGGAGAAGGTTTGTCAATGGCATGGTTTGGGCGTTTGAGTTAGATTTTCGAAACTTTATAGTTTACTCTGATGTAGCGTTGGTTGTACACAGTCTTATTCGGGATAATGAGAATCAGTTAGAAATAGCATTAGTCGTGATGGATATTTAAAATGTGACAAAATGTCTTCATTTTTGTTAGTGCAATTGAAGTCACCGCACCAAACAAATGTTTAGGACATGGATTCGCAAAAGAATAAATTTTTAGTAGAAAATTTTAATTCATACTCTTTTAATTGTTGAATTTTACAATATATTATCCACTATTGCTAAATTATATATCTATGATTGAAACTATACTAATTGATAATATTTTTCCGATTATAACTCGGCTAGCATTAATCAATAGTTCAAATTTTTTCAATTGATTTAGTGTACTTAAAAAAAAAAAAAAAAAATTATAGTTGCAATAAAAGGAAGATGCGATGTGTCCTCTCACCAATCATACGATTCATTCCATCATTGCCATCTAATTTTAATAATGCAATATACTTTTTTAGGTTTAATCAATAATTGAATCCTACTATTTTGGATATAGTTTGTTTATAATTGGTTTCATTCACACTAAAATGTTAGTTATTGATTTTTTTTTAACTTATTTTTAAATACATAATTTTTTAAAGTTTAATTTTAATATTATGGATAATCAAATTAAGAGATAGTTCGTTATGTTATAATTCTTCTATACATGTAGATAACGTTGTCCGTTCAAATCGCCAAAATTCATGTTCATTTTAAAAAGTCTATCTTTTGAAGAGAATTTCTCTTCGCTCGAATTGAATAATAAAATATAGTCTTATAAAATAAACTAAAGAAGTCTTAATTTATTTTTATTATTATTAATTTTTTTTGTTAGGGATAAGAAGTCTTTATTTTATTTTATAATTGGTCTAAACTATTTGTACTATCAAATATCTGATCAAATTAAGAATGGGCTTTGGTTGTAAGCCCACAAAATATCCTCTAAATCTAACGAAAGGCCCATTATTTTACAACGAAGCTCCAATCATGGCCCAATAACATTCAAGGCCCATAAAGAACAAACCTAGCCACTTTCTGCCCACATATGTCGAAGGTAGGAAAAAAAATCAATTTAATTATTGTTTAAATCTAGTTTCAATTTATTCCGTTTCACTAAAGTACTTTTTTTTTTTTTGAATATCAAATGAAATTACTATTATCTTTTATAACAAAATGGTTAATTGTATATTATTGTTTAAATGACGAGTGAATATATTTTAATTATATATTATTGTTTAGAATGATGAGTGATTATATTTTAATTATATATTGTTGTTCACTCATCATTTTGAACTAATTTTAAATTAAATAATGTTGAAAGTAAGTATTTTAATTTTCAAACAAATACCATTTTATAAATTAAAATAGGGTAAATTATTAATTTAGAAAGTTAAAATTTAATTCATATTATTTAAAAATAAAGAGAAAAATCATAATTTAACTATTAAAATAAGGATAAAAATAAACTTAAAAACACAACCAATCAATTCAATAGAAAGAAACAACTGAATGTGAACGAATACACAATAGCAGCCACATGCTGGAGGAGATGGAGTTTAGCAAGTAAATTTGCGTCCACATTTTTATATCAAATATCAACAATAAAAATGGTGAATTCACACAAATCTTCATAAACATTTATTTATAATATTAATTGAAATTTGTGTAGTTTTAAAATAGAGGAGATACTATATTCCAAATATAGGGACAAAAAGGTAATTTCCACCTTTTAAGATAAGAGTCAAAGCAGGATCACACAAACGAGAATCTGAAGAACTTTGATGAATGGCGAATAGAACCGCAGATGAAGATCCAAAACGACACCGGATCTTCACCTACGGGACCCTGAAAATAGGCTTCGGAAACCACTTCCTGATGCAGGATCTCGCCGATCGAAACGACGCCGTATTTCTAGGCAAATATTCGACCAAATCCTCATTCCCACTCGTACTGGGGAATTACGGGATTCCATATCTCATCAATCTTCCCGGTTCAGGCCGGCCGGTCCTCGGCGAGCTCTACGCCGTGTCGGACCGGGGGCTCGCTCGGATGGACGACTTGGAAGGAACCAGCGTCGGACACTACGATCGGCTGCCGGTTCAGATCGTCCGCGACGGCAACGACACGGCGGCGGCGATTGAAGCTGAGTGCTATTTCGCCGGAAGGGGAATACAGGGATTGGAAAGTTATACGGAGCGGGAGGCGGTGGGTTATGTGAGAAAGGATCAAAGATCGAAGGTTCTTCCATGATTTTAGACCAGATTCATTGTTGCTGTTTGTTTCGGATGTTGGGGCTGCATTCGGAAATTTGATCAAATTTGAAGGTTAATTTTGTAATTTCGTTATTCGATTTTCTATTGGGCCGGATCTGACTTGTCGGCCCATGTGTTCTAGATGAACCGTGTTTTAATTTTCTCAAAATATAATAAGAAAACAGATGAACCGTGTTTTAAATATGTTTTTTTAGTGTTTATTCAACAGCAATTTATTGGTTCATGGGCTCCGATACTAATTTAGAAAGTGTGGTCATCTATCTCAAAATTAATTGATAACGAGTGGAATGGCCCAGCTTATGTTATATATAGTTGGAGGACTCATCACCTTATTGATGTGGAATATTATCCATATATATTTATTTATTTATTTTTATTTTTTTTGAGATTACAACGTATATATTTATACTTATGTGTTTAAAAAAATAAATATTGTCATTTATCACTTATTTATTTATTTTACTACCAAATGTAATCCTCTTGCATATTTTTATTTGTTCTCACCATTTTTTATCACCTATAAAAATAGATAATTGATAAAACATTTCTAATACAAGTCTTTAATGGTTACAACTCTACATACAAATAACATAATACAGTTTCATGACCATTCAATTTAACATTTTTTCATGGTCGTTCATTGTATTTTAATATATTGTAGTATGGTATTTAAGAATATAATTAATTTTAATATGTTATTCATATATAATACAATATTATGTCTAACATAACACGAGTGTACTACATAATACCATTTACCATAAAACTTGTTAGAGGAGGTCGCTTAAGTATTGAATTTCTTGGTGAAACCCGAAAACCCGAAGAACGTGTTGCCTTCGATTCCTACTCAACAGTTGGTAAGTTCTTCGCCAACGATTTTCGAACAAGAGATTTGGAAACCCTAATGTGTTGTTGGATTGATAGTGACGCTGTTCATTGTATGAAATTGGAAAAACTGAAATGATGGTTTTAGAAACCTTTTTTTTTTATAAGAAAATGTATGTAATGATAATTGTAAGGGGTATTCGGGTAATCTTCTATTAAATAGATTTATCTTATTTTCAATTCATCAACTTAAAATTTGTTCCATTTTATTCCCATACTTTCGATCCAAATCTAAAATTGTTTCGTATTAAACAAAATTGGTTCAATAATGAACACAAAACAAATTGTGAACTTATTTCTAAAATTGATAGAGTGTAAGATGGTAATATTTTAAAAGAAAAATATATAATTTTTTAAATTTAAGTTTTTTTTTTTTCTAAGGACAAAAATGCAACAATTATTAAAGTTTAGGGATTAAAATTTCAATTTCATTTTATTGGATTGAATATGGACTAGCTTAATGGGCTTTAATACCAACTTAGAAAGTGTGAGCATTCATCTCAAAACCAATTGTCAATTAGAGGAGTAGTCCACCTTGTGTTATATATGGTTGGAGGACTTGCCACCTTACCAATGTGAAATATTTGAGATCCTCAACACTAATACATCAGAGTACTCCACCATAATAGAAGGAAAATTGTGGATTGGGCAATAAGGACTTTAGGAGAAGAGGTGTTGTAATTTGTTTGTTGCTTGTTATTGAATTGGGTTTGATTTCAAAAAGAGCATAAAGTTATAGAAAGTATAGTGTAGTGTATTATTGGATGTATACGTCATATGATGTTAGAAGAAGAAAATTAAAACATATTGAATATGAAAAAAGAAAAATAAAAGGTTCCACTAACGAAGCATCATCACATGCGCACACAAGCCATCTATTGTATTCACACCATATAATACATATTTCAGTACACCCCAACGCACACAAGTTTATTTAATTATATTCTACCACTCCCCCCACAATGGCACTCTTTATCACCACTTTCACAAATCATTGAAATCTCTTTTTAGCTCTTTCTAGAAACACTTTTTAAACCAATTCATCATTTTCTTTGGTTTTTGAATGCCTCTTGATTCATATTAATTCAATTATTGCTTTTGTTAAGCATAAAAGAGTTTTCTTAAAAGAGTTTTTAGAGAATTGTTGGAGATACTCACTTTGTATCACTTGTTCCACGTTGGAAATGTGAGGGTTCTTCAACACATTAATAAGATAATGTAGACTACTTCTCTCATAGTCAATTGATTTTGAAATGGATGCTCACACTTTCTAATATGGTATCAGAGCTCCAGGTTATTGATCCTTGAAATTCCGAAAACTCCACCCAATTAAGCAGGCAAATACTTAAACAGACATTTGATGGTCTAAAAATTCAGATCCGACCTAAGCAAGTGAGCCAAAGCGAGTATATTTCTAGCCACAAAATCGAATCTAAAATAAAATGATTTTTCCAAAAATTGTGTCATCTCGAAGGATCATGTTGGAGATACCACCTTGTGGCCATTTATCCCACATTAGAAAGATGAAGATTCTTCAACACACATATATATATATATATATATAAGATGAAGTGAACTACTCCTCTTCTAGTCAATTAGTTTTGAGAATTGATGCTCACACTTTCTAATAATGATGTCTTTCTTTAGTTATAAATATCAAATGTAGTCCCGACTTTTATTTTATTCAGTTAGAATATCTCTTTGCATTTGAGTGGAGATATATACTATATTAGATAATAGGCGAATCTATCTTAAAATTAATTAGCCATAGATAATTGAAATATCACCCATCAAATTAAAAACTTAGGTTGATAACATTTGTACAAGTGTATCATTACTATATCTAATGAATAAAGTCTCATTACAAACTTTTTAATAGTTGGAATTCTTTTTATTTTCTATTGAGACATTATTGGTTGGAATTCTTTGATTGAATATATTAAATAATGATCCGATCTTATGAACACTTGATTATTAGTTTTTCCGTTCAAATTCTAACTCAATATTTGAGTTGATGGTATACGTTTTAACCTAATGGAATTATAACCAATGAAAAGGTTTAAAGTTATAATAAAATAAGCTAAAAATTAGTTATTATATTCAAATACATTTTATTATATTTTTTTCTAATTCAGAAAATTAGGTTTCTTTTTCATGTGAATAGGCACTATATATATATATACACACAATATATAAATATAATTAATTTGTTTGCACCAATGTTCTTTTTCAAATGTGTGGTGACTGCTGGCTTACACTTTGAGAGATAAGATTTGGTTCAGTGGATACCAAATCAACCAATGTTTTCAACATTCAAACTATGGCATTATATACAAAACAAATTAATTATTAAACAATTTCCCAATATAAACAAATTATTATATATAAATGAAAAGGTAATGCCATGTAACTTTCTAGTGGATAATGGATACATATTAAAAATTTAAAGTCGTAGTTTTTTGTAAGAAAATAGTAATGAATCATGTAATTACATGACAAGCATAATTAATGATTGTATAGATGCTACTTAGAGCACCATGATGGATTAGTTGAAATACATAATCACAATTAGCATAACCTTGATTTGAGTGGGAATGAAATTAGGTGAGTGGAGAATAGCTTGAACACAGTGTGATTGATTGTTGTATAAATTTTTATGGAGAGGGCTATTATGGAAGTATATTTGGGCCATACCCACTAATGTTCTCTCATTTGCATGTGCTTCCAACCACTCTTTTGCACTTACTTCTCCTTATATTATATATATATATACCTTCCTCACTCCCTCTATTTCACTTCATCCACAAATATGGCTTCTCATCATTATAAACTCTCTTCTCTTCTCTTCTTTCTCTTGTTAGGGATTGGAGTTTCTTCTGCTGCTAGAGCTTTGTTAACCTATGGTGAAGGAGGACATGTCAACATTCCTGCATTTGCGTACGGTTCTCTTGGCGGTCTTGGTGGTGGTGGAGGCTATGGAGGTGGGGGTGCCTCTCTAGGACAATATGGCATTGGAGGATATGGAAATGGTGGCGGAGGTGGAAGTGATGAAGGTTATGGTCCTGGTGGTGGACATGGTGGTGGGGGAGGTGGTGGAAGTGGGGGTGCTTCGGCTTATGGTCATGGTGCTTCTGCTTATGGAGGCGGTGGAGGGAGTGGTGAAGGAGGTGGATATGGTCCTAGTGGTGGCGGGTATGGTCCAGGAGGAGGTGGTTATGGTCCTGACGTAAGATATGGTGAAGTCGGGTATGGTGGTGGTGGTGGTGGTGGAAGCGGAGGTGGTGCTAGCTATGGTCCCGGTGGCAGTGCAGGCTATGGAGGTGGTGGTGGAAGTGGAGGTGGGGGCTCATACGGTCATGAAGGTGCAGGATATGGAGGCGGTGGTGGAAGTGGAGGAGGAGCTGCATACGGTCATGAAGGATCAGGATATGGAGGCGGTAGTGGAAGCGGAGGTGGGGCTACATATGGTCATGAAGGAGCAGGATATGGAGGCGGTGGTGGAAGCGGAGGTGGGGCTGCATACGGTCATGAAGGAGCTGGATATGGAGGTGGTGGTGGAAGCGGGGGTGGAGCTGCATACGGTCATGAAGGAGCTGGATATGGAGGAGGTGGTGGAAGCGGAGGTGGGGCTGCATACGGTCATGAAGGAGCAGGATATGGAGGAGGTGGTGGAAGCGGAGGTGGGGCTGCATATGGTCATGAAGGAGCAGGATATGGAGGCGGTAGTGGAAGTGGAGGTGGGGCTGCATACGGTCATGAAGGAACAGGATATGGAGGCGGTGGTGGAAGTGGAGGTGGGGCTGCATACGGTCACGAAGATGCAGGATATGGAGGTGGTGGTAAAAGTGGAGGTGGGGCTGCATACGGTCATGAAGATACAGGATATGGAGGCGGTGGTGGAAATGGTGGCGGGGAAGGCTACAATCATGAAGGTACTGGTGGGTACGGAGGAGGAGGTGCAAATAAAGGGGGAGGTGGGGCTAGTTACGGTCCTGGTGGTTCAGGGTATGGTAATGGAGGAGGCGCAGGAGCTGGGGGTGGTTATGGTGGGCAACATGGAACAAGTTCTGGTGGTGGTGGTGGGGGAGGAAATGGTGGCGGTGGAGGAGCAGGATATGGTCCAGGAGGAGAGTCGGGCTCTGGTTATGGCACTGGAGCAGGTGGGGGACATGGTGGTGGAGGAATCAACAATGGAGGCGGTGGAGGAGGATCGGGGTATGGTGGGGGAAGTGCTCACGGAGGAGGAGCGTATAGTGGTCATGAAGGAGGAAGCGGTGGCTACGAAGAAAATGGTGGTGGCAGTCGTGGTGGATATGCACCTTGAAAAAGTCCTCAACATTGCCAAATATATTATATATAAAGAAACAAAAAGAGCAAATATATTTATATATGATCATTTATCCATCTTTCCCTAGAGTATTCAAAAGAAAAAATATTATATATACAACATGGGAAACAGTATTTATATAATATATATATATATATAAATAGTAAGAAAAGCTTCTTGTACCCTCTGTTTCTTTATTTTCTTCAAATATATAACTAATTGGTTTTCGAGCCAAACAAATTCACACTTCCATGCATGCATGCTTGCTTACGTGTGTGTGTGTGTGTATATATATATATATATATATATTTTAGATAGAGTTGGTTGAAATGCAAACAAAGTTGTCATTGAGAAGAAGATCACGGGTGTATAAGTAATGACAATTATTATATTCATTGGTATGATGTTGTTTAGGTGAACCAATAAACAAGGATGTATGTCCAAAATGTACAATATCATACCAATATAAATATTTGGGTTGAGTCTTCATCTTTATCAGTTAACTCAAAGTCATACCTCAAACATAACCACATTGGTGGAATGCCAACTTTTGACGCTCAAAAACAAAAAATTGTGATAGCTTTATTAGATTGGTGGTGTAATCTCATGAGAAGGTGAGTTTGATCTGAATGTGAGCTAGACAATTGACTAGGATATACTTACAAGAGAAGAGAAGTTGGTCTGAATGTCTTATATCCTTTGGTGCTAAATGAAGAAGACAAGACCAAAGACAGGCTCGATGGAACTTTATTCCAGGGAGAAATTGTTGCGATGCAAACAAAGTTGTCACATACGCATAAAGTGAGGACAACCATGTCCATTAGTGCGAAGTCTTCTAGGAGAAACAAAAAACGAAATTATCAAGTTATATATCCAAAATGGACAATATCATGCAAATACCGTGATCCTAGTAGTGTTGTCATAAGAATTTTCTACTTAAATCTCATATATATATATATATATATATATAATATCTGAATTTTCAAAGAAAGAAAAAGGAAAGAGTATACTGATAAAACATGTAGTAAAGAAAACTCTTAGTTGGATAAACTAAGAGTTTTTAACTTGGTAAAATTTCTTATAAACGTTTTTTGTTTGGAAGTTCTGTCAACTTTATAGTAACATGTGATTGTAAAAGGTTATGTATATACCACATTATAAAGAGAGATTTTGTAGGTTCACAATATTATTTAAACTAAAAGACTAGAATATAAGAAGTAAACGCTGACCATTTATTTTAGTGAGCCACCATTTATCAATTCAATATTCAATAAAAATAAATGTTTTTTCTTTAGTACCATAAAAATAAATGTTAGACTAAGAAATTCAAGCCATTGATTTCTTTCAACTATTGTCTTGTTGGAAACAAAAGAACAACAAAGCCATGAATTAAAAAGGGTATGAGTTAAAATTTCAAAAGAAAATGGAAAAAAGAAAAAAAAAAAAGAAATTCTAAAGAAGCTTGTAGAAACAGTTTGTTCCAGAAAAAAGAATGTCAAATGCTTTGCCACATGGACACTTCAAATGAAGCTCCAATGAATCCCCAATTCTCTCTACTCCCACTGTTTCTTCATCCTTTTCTTCTTCCTTGAAACACCCTAATTTCTGCAAATTCACACCCAAATCAACAAACTGGAAGGTGTTTCCTTTTTTTTTTTTTAAAGTCCTTAAATTTTGAAAGTCAAGTTAATTGAAATGATATGTTTGAATAAATAGAAACTAAACCAAAAGAAAATCATACCTTTTGGGTTTGGTTTTCATTTTTGGCATCTCTGTTTTCTTCTTCACTCATAGTCATCAATTCGTTCCACCATTGATTCATCTCCTTCAATCGATTCTTGATTTTTCTCAGCCTCTGTTCAAAACCCAAATAAATAAATAAATAAACAAGAATTACGAAAATTAGAAACAAATGGTTTTCGAAATTGTTTGAATTACGTAGCAATATTAACGGTTTAATGAACCTTAGAATCGGGGCTGTCTTCTTTGACTGAATCGATCGCTGTACTAATTGGAAATGGGGTTTCATCAGGGGATGGATTTGGATCGGAAACGGTACGGCGGAGGGGCGGCGGGGGGTTTGCCGGAGACAGCGGAGAGAAATGATGAGGTTCTGTCGGAAGGGAAACAGAGCGGCGAAGAGGGGAGGAGGAACAGGGGATGTGTTGTTGGTGATCAAGAAAGAGCTTCTTGGCGGTGGCGGAGGGGTTATCAAACGGTGGCGGAGAGCGTCGTTTCAGGGGAGTAGCGGCGGAGCGAGGTGGACGGCGGCGGCATGAAGAACAGAGAGGAGGAGGAGGGTGGTGGTGGCCGCTGCCGCCGCCGTCGACGGCTAAGGGGTTGAGACAGAGCGTGGAGAAACGGGAATCGAAGGGATCGAAATGCTGTTCTGGTGATTCTTGAATCGAATTGCTCATGGCGCCAAAAGATTGAATGACGTAATAAATGGTTGGATTGAGAGGTACAACGTCAGAATTTATATTTAAATTTTTATGCCGTTGGTTTGCTCTATGTGCTTAATTGCAAGTCGGAATTTCGTTTCTTATTAGAATATATCTTTTATGATTAATAATTATTAATTTGGTATTATGATAAATAATCAAAAATCGGAAATATAGTCCATGTTGTTGTTGATAATTAGAGATTTTTTTTGGTTGGTTTATTTAATGTTTTATTTTGTGAGTTGTTGCGGGTAATGTTAATTTCTGTTGGTTCATTCGTATTCGAAGCTTATTAGGGAATCAATTGTTGTAGTGAATATATTTATTCTATAATGATGCTCAATAGTGACATGATCTTATTGACAAACTCTGCCTCGACTTTTAGTATATTTAGCACTCATATCAGGGACGTCAATTTCATATTTATCACAAAACAAATTCACACTTTCAAGTAAAACATCTTAACCTTTTTCTCTCAATTTTTGAATCAGAACATTTGTAGTTGAAACTAATAGAATAGCATTTAAAATGTCTTATGACTTAAAAGAATATCAGTAATTCACATAATTTGTTTCATCAAATGTAAAATAAGTACAAACTCAAAAGATGTGATATCTTTGTAAGTAGCATTAGCATCTCCATGTTGAGAGTAAGTTGAACCTTCATCAATGATATTTTGTAGTATTGAACTAGTAGCACCAAACATTCTAATCAAATTACAAGTAGAGATATAATGAGAATCGCAAAGGGTATCTCCGATTCTTAGTAAATTACCAACTTGGTTGGCTCCTTTACCAGTTTCAAGCTCGTCCATATCTATTAATTAGCAATTTTCAATTCAGCATTTCGCTTACATGAGGCCGTGATGATATTAATGACAAATACTAATTTTGAAAAAAATTGATGGATAGGAATAATTTCTCTTGATGCTGCATCCAGTGCTAGTTGTAATCGATGAGCAAAACAATGTACATAATAAGTAGTTGGACATTTCATGAAGAAATAATGCTTGTAAATCATTCCATTCACATGGAATATTACTTGCACCATCATACCATTGACTCGTATATCGCTGATTTTAAGATTGTGATGAGCAAGAACAGATGACGCTCTTCTTTTAAAGTCAATAATGTGGAATCATTAACACAAAAAAGTGTGCAAATTTTCTCTCGAATATAACCATCAATATCCACAAATCTTAAGACAAATACTACTTGTTCTTTTTTGACTCGTCTCGTGACTCATCCAACATAATAAAAAATTTTGCATCCCCTAAATCCTTTCGAATCTTATTTTTCACTTTATTTGAAAGAATGGGTAGAATCTCCTTTTGAATACTAGGTGCAATATATTTTGCGTTACTAGGAGCATTATCTAAAACAACTTTAGCAACTTCCTCATTATATGTTACTGCGAGTTTAATGACCTCAGTATACTTTCCTTGATTTCTTGAACTTTGACTTTCATCGTGACCTCTATAAAGCACACTCTTGTAATGTTAACCATCTGATAGAATCGATTGAGATTTTGAGTCGTGGTCAGTTATTATGAATCTGCTCACTTGTTTGGGCATTCATCACTTTATTGATATGTCAAGTTTGATTCATAAGATCATCACATGATTGTACGACAGTATTATAAGGAGAGCAAGTATCATCACCAACATGATTAAGAAAAGTACCATCATTAACTTTCTTCCAATTTCGAAACACTTCAATGGTAAATGCGTTAGATCCTGGACGTCCTGATGGTTTCTTATCAGGTTCTTGAATTTCTAATTCTATGCTAGAATATTTTGAAGGTTGTGACTCATCTTGACTTGAGTCAACAAAACTAGATGGAAGATGTTTGGATATATCTAAGCTATCTACATTCTTTCTCTTGAAGAATGCATAACTATTAGGCTTCTCCATTGTTCAATTATTCAATATGGCTAATAATGATCCAAGTCAGGATTTGAACTTGGATTGTTAAAAATATTGGGAGCCAGGAACACTGAGCCACCTCATTTTTAAAAAAACATTAAATGAAATTCTTAAACATAATAGTATATTTTAAAAAAAATTGGGGGCCATACCCCCTTGTCCGTTGATCAATTCGCCCATGCCTCCTGTTTCCCTGCAATATTCTTCAAAGAAGATATATCTTGCGAAGCCTGTGCACCAAAATCAACCAAACATTCTCACTTAGCTATAACCAAAATCCTTTCTTCAAAACATTCTTCTACCAAACCTGTAAAGAAATTCGGCTGATGATTTCTGTTGCAATAAGATCCAGAGTCGAATCATCCCCACCCTGACCGAACAGATAGGCACGTTAACTCTGCATTTCACAAACAATATCCCCTTCAATTTCATGAAATGAAACCTATATAGGATTCCACCTTGTTCCAAAGAAAGGCGAGGAGACCTCACAGCTTTCATATAACTACTTGTTCTATGAAATTTTAGTTGGTCTAGGTACCAGAGCTCATAAAACAAAATAGGTATTTAATCCACAAAATCAAATCTAATTTAAAATTAGTGATCCCAAAATGCATCAGTAAGATATTTTCTATATTGAAAAGTGAGAAGATCTCACAAACAAAGCTAGTAACTAATGTCAAATGCCTTACTGAAAACTTATGCAGTGAAGCCTGCCCCAGACTCGACAGATTTGTTCTGGTCGCCCAAGAATTGAGCAGACGAGATTGATTTTGCATTCGAGAACTTCTTCCTTGCTTCTTTAAGTTCCTTCGCCTTCAAGAAGTCACAAGCATCAATGACAATTCATTCATTCCCAAACCAATTTAATGTGCAGATTAAGTGTTTGTGTTGTCTTTTAGCCTGAATTTTGGTGCAATTTGAACTTGATTTCTTTGAATACTCACCACCAACATGATTGTCCATTCCAAATTCAGCAAAGAAGCTGGAGGATTTCGGAGCAGCAACATGCCTAATCTCAGGAGAACCATTAAATTCACCTCAGAAGATTGTGCATTCTCCATATACTCAAACAGAGAAGTGTATGACGAGGCCGCTACACTACACCTTTGGACGACGATGTCGAAACTGGTGTCACAGGGTCTTCCGGTTTCCGATCATACAGATTCTCACTCAGCTACATTCACATACAAATCATCAAAAATCAGTCCCAAAACGCAAGACCTCCAAAAATAAAAACATAGACGATTCAGTTCATGTCAAAACAGATTAACCTTAGTCTCAAAGCTTTCTAGCCCCAAGTCCACCAGTTTTGCCAGTCTTTTGGCACCAATATGTTTTTTTATATAGCAGAAGAATGATGGGCTTTTGAAAAAGTAATGATTTCAGGGGATTCTGGTTTAGGGTTGTGAGTTGTTTTGACAAAGGGGAGGAAATTTCAGCTGACATTGCCATTGCCATTGGAGGGAAAAGACAGGGGAAGAAGGAAGGGGGATTTCTTCAGCAGTGGCTTTAGCAACCTCTTTAGAAAGGGTTTGTTTGTACGATTCAGCAGCTCTAGATGTGTATACAGAATCGATTTTGCCGCCATCTGTCCAGCCGTGCTGCTGGAAGAACACCTTAGCACAGTTGTTTCCGCCAATGCTCATCATTTTCAGCAGCTCGGGTAACCATGAGTCCAGATTTGTTGACCTGTATAACAACTTGAGTCTCGTTAATTAATATTTTATATCCAATCAACCATCACTAGTCCAAATCTTTAAACAATTCACAATCTCTTTGTATTTCAAATCTAACCTAAAAATAGTCATCAACTATATCAACCAAAACATATGCTTAATGAACTTAGTAGACTATACCTGTATGCAAAATTGAAAAATAAAAAATTATATAAACCAAATAAGAATAGATCCAAAGTTGAGACAAGATATGAACAAACAAAAAGTTAAAAAAAAAAAAAGAAAAGAAAAAAAAGAACAGCATTAGTAAACCAGCGATTGAAGGCTTGGTCTAATTTATAATTGCGTCAAAATGTACATATCCATCGCATGGAACAATAATGAAGATGAAACGAAAAATTCATCAAAGAATAAGATAGAAAAAAAAAACCTGACGAAGCTTATATGAACACTAGGACTCCGATGAACGGCGCAGCAATCGATGCAAAGGAAGATCCCAAACGGAACGGAGGCCCAAGTAGGGTTCTTCGCGGTACAATCAAAACAGATCTAAGCAAAAATCAAGAGTAAAAACCAACAGCATTTTGATATAAGAAAATCAAAGATCAACAAACAACAAAAATCAATTCACTGACCTTGTTGTCGGACTTGGCCTTGAGCTTTCAGAACACTGAATTCTTGTCGGTGAAGGAATCAGACGCCATTGAAATTCAAAATTCAACGAATATGCAAAGAGATTGGATGCGAAAAATGGGAAATATCAACAAATAAACCACTTAAATTCAAATTTGGATCTTACCCAGCTTTTATTAGCATACTAATAGCGGTAACGGTACATTCTTAATTTTTACGCCACTTACCAAATTGCCCTTTCATTTTGTTGAAGGGGCTGCTGTTTAGACGAGGGTAGTTTGGGAATTGGTGACGTTTCTTCAGACTAGATAGATTTATGTAAATTTGGTAACTTTTTTTACGGGGGTCAAAAAAGAAGTTACTGTGCAGTAACCGTTTGATGTTGCGTCAAGTTGAAGTCGTCTGTCCAAGACCAGATTTTTCCATTTTCTTTTAGCTAAAAGAAGTTATAGATTCGAGTATTCTACTTTTTCTAATACTAATTATGACGATATGTGAATTTATTTCTTTTTTTTATTCAGGTTTTATTTTCCACCACATTATTCTGCTTTAATAAATCGATTTCTTATGATTTTTAATAATTATCTATTAAAAACAAACGATTTTGGTCAAATATGTTTATCTTATTATATTTAATAATTTAATTGCGTATAAAAAGGTTACCTTGTAACATACGGCCCATAAAAAGGTCCTTGTAAGGCTTTTTGTATTGGGCCAACGTGGCCCAAAATACAATAAGCTTCTATATTTATATAGAGTAAATTTAGAGTAATCCTTAATTTCTTGACTTTCTATTTTATGTTTAATGAAATATAAACATTTATAGACGTCACAAAATGGTTAAAACATAAAATTCAAATTATTAGAGGAAAATAGTTTGTCCGAAATGACAACGACAAAAAAAAATTAATATATGTATATATATTATAATAAAAAGACCTTGGGCCGATCGTAAAGGCCAAGGTACGGCCCATAATGGGATACAAAAGTTAGCCAGCCACGTGGTTTAATCTCTCTCTAATTTACAACCACGTGTCCATTTTGGTGACAGTCTTTATGAAAATGACTGATAGAAAAACCTAGTAGAAAGTTAGGCCCAAGAATATAACATCACGTTCTTTATTAAATGTTGTAATGTTGGACTATAGTGTTGATGAATATTTTTACTCAGTGTCACGTTATCCAAATATCTCATGAAATGTTTGGATGGGAAAATATTTAAAAATAAATAGAATAAAAAAAAAAATGATGGAAATCTAAAGTTTTTTTCAACCCAAATAAAAAAGTATTATTAAATTATATATATATCAATTTCACGAATTTATTAAAATGTAAAAACATGTCATTGTATGTATTTAACTATTCCATATGAATTTATAGGAATTAAAGAACAAAATTAAATAAATGAAAAAAATAAAAAGAAATAATTTTTGTTTGAAATAGAAATTTTTAAAAAAAAAAGAACATGATATAAGTATTAAATTAATTATTGAAAACGTAGTCATAAAAAACAGTAAAATTCACCAACAAAATGGCCGAAATGAAGCGGCAAAAAGCAGCCCCGACAAAAGCGTATTGACCATTTATTTTCACTTGTGCTCATTAGAACTAACCATTAAAAGAACAAACAAAAATACATTTCAAACATTAAAATAAAAAAGAAAACCATTAAATTTCACAACATGTATTGCCATTTTGAAGGAAATTGCGACACATAACCTAAGCTTAGGTAAGCAAGTGGAATGGGTTTTTGTCTCTTCCTGATCAAACAAATTCACATATTTGTATACTATTTTCATATGCCATGTTCTCTATTCCCTATACATATTATAGTTTAAAAAAAAAAAAAAAAATCATTTTATGACTATTGACAGAAAATCACGAATAATTGTGGTCTCTTCCCCCAATTTGTATTAAAAAAATAAAAAATAAAACTCATGAAATGTTGGTAGATTATTTGTAATTCTTGTTCTTTCGTTTCATGATTAT
>JBBMEG010022396.1:0-25692 GCA_037832605.1 Cyclanthera cordifolia | reverse complement strand
GTGGGTTGGTCGTGGAGGTGAGGACCCGTAAGGGTTGACCGAGTCCAAAGCCGACCTCTGAGGAGGACGGTCGAGTAGTAGGCCGACTCGAGTGGGTTGGTCGTGGAGGTTAGGACTTTCTGTGGATAAGTCAACCAAGTCCAAGTAGCGCTTGGAGATGTTGCACACCCGTAGCGTCCTAGTTGTACAACGGGAGGGCTGCAACCCTAAGGGGTCGGCCGTGGAGGTGAGAACCTGCTAAGGTTGACAGAGTCCAAGTAACTCCTGAGTCAAACTCGTTACACCTCCAAAGGGTAACAGTCAGGAGTTACGCCAATATTCATACCTGGCTTAATGACGGACGTTTCCAACGACCGACCATTAAGCCGCCCATAAGTGAGCGGCAGCGGTTACGAAACCGACTACGATATGAAGTCAGATTATTCTCCATTTCCAGGGAGGCGAATCTTAAGCTAAACTACGCTAAGTATTTTTAAGCCATTTTTAGTTCTAAAGTCCTCTAAATTATTCTCCTAAATCTCCTACTGACTTAGGCATCAGAGGCCATGTGACTCACACCACACTGGTGTGTCCTAAAAGTGTTCTTTTATGCAGGCTTTCGTCCTCGGTAATACAAATTTTATTATGGATATCCATTGACCATTTTTCGGCATCAATAGATTGTAATGATGTTGAGTTAGAAGAATTCATACTTCCATATGACATTAAAAGTAATTTTAGGAAAGTAACTATTGAGAGAGGAAAAGATTGAGTGAAAATTGATGAGAGACAGTCAAAAGAACAATAATTCAGCACATTAATGTACGTCTAACAACCACAAAATCACGAATGTCTATTCCAATTTATCGTGTGATCTAAAAAAAAAAAAAAGAAAAATTGATGAAAGAGAAAGATGAAGAACATAAACATTTCATTCATAGGTTCAAATACACATCTAGAATATTCATATTCATTACACTAAAGAAAAAAAAAAAAAAAAAAAAAAAAAAAAAACCCATCCATCATGGTAACGGAAGGGCCTATTACAAATAGTTCCTCCCTCTAAAAAAAAGCACTCTCTCAAAATTAAAAGTTACAAATAAAGGCAGCTCTAGTAATTCTCAATTGTTTTTTTTTTAAATATTGAATATTATAAAATATGATATTAAACTGATAACCAAACATCCCAAAAGATTATGTACTGTTTGGCTCTGTGTTTGTTTGCTTGTTGATGAGATAAAATATACATTGATGGTTCCTTTCCAGCTTGTGGATCTCCCTCTCTCTCTTCTTCAAACCAAACAGGTTGGCACAAAGCAGTTTGTTATGTAACTCAGCCCTCTCTTCTGCAAATTCATCAAACCACATTTGTAAATTATAAATATAATATTCAATTTACAACCTACTAAATCAAAAACAGAGACATGTATTTGCAAAAAAAAAAAAAAAAAAAAAAAAAACTATGATTGTTCAAGCTAATTTAGACATAAAATTTTTTAGGGTATGTTTGGTGTGGTGGGAAGGATTGAGAAAAGAAGGGAATGATCAATTCCCTTTGTTTGACCTATCAACTTTCATCGTATCAATCATTAATTTTTTTTTTTTAACTTTTTTTCATTTATTCATTCATTTCCCTTCCCGTCCTAGCCAAACATGTTTTTAAAGATTTTTCAATTTTATTATTTATGTGGTAACCTCTAAGCCAAAAGCATTTTCAACTATATGACATTAAAAAAAACTATTAAACATTTTGAAGTTAAAGACATAAATTAGCAATATTGAGATTAAAAAAAAGAAAAAGAAAGAGATGAATAGATAAAAATGAGTCCATTGATTTCAAATATTGCTATTAAAATATTTCAAATATTGCTATTGAAATTAAAAAAAAAAAAAAAAAATCTTGAATGTTAGAAAGAGAATAATAGAGAATATTTTACTTGCTTTAAATAAACAAATTACAATAATGTCAATTCAAATAAGAAAAATATAATCTTTACTAAAGCTATATCATTGAAATGGAAAAATAATAATAATAATAATAAATAAATAAAGTATAGTGGAAAAATTGGAATAAAGTGACTTTAATGATATTAAAAAAAGGAAGGAAATTAAAAAAAAAAAACATTTATTTATAAAAAAAAAAAAAAAAAAAAAAAGAAAGGAGGAAAAGACCTTTTTAGACTTGGCGAGAAGTTCAGGAGAGATCTTGTACAAGTCTTCGTCAACAGGTTTGGGCCTTGGCTTGGGTCGATAATGCATTATTACAGCTTCGGGAGAATTATTTTCATTTTCATTTTCATTTACCTTCATCCATTTTTCCTTCTTTCCTTGTTTGCAATGCCTGTCACGCTTCCTCTGCAATTTCATTTTTTTTCATTATTTATTTATATTTCATGAATACAAAAATTACATCATTATATTAAATACTACGTTTCCAAAATTCATTTGCTCATTATTACTTATTTACCCCTCTCTTCACCAATCATCATTCACTGTTTTTCTTTTTCCTCACCCCCATGTGCCCTTATCATTACTCTCCTCATCCGCTCCTCAATGGAAAAGATTTTCGGTGGAAATACAATTTTATTTAAAAAACATAAACTAAATAATTCAAAGATTTAGAAAAAAAAAAAATTAAATAATTGTAAATTTGATAGAGAAAAATTTAGGTTCTTATACCATTGTAAATTTATAATGAGGTAAGCCTCTATTTTCATAAATAAATATATATATCATATTTTCAAAAGAAATTCTAAAAATTTTAAATACTATAATTAAATATTGTAGAAAATAAAATTGATTTTTATATAAATAAACTCATTGTTTTATGATTTTAAGAAGTGTATAAATATAACTAGATTTTCCCAAATTTCTCACCAAAAGAAATTGAAAATTGAGGAATGTAAACATAAATGCATAAATAAGAACATATGAATCAAAATTATCATTTATGTTAAATAAAAATAAAAATCTAACGTTGAAACTAAAGTTGGCAAAAATCGAAATTAAATAACAACTTTTGTTTAGAAATAATGTAAAGTCACGTGGCGATCACGCAGCTTAACCTTTTTTATTTTTCTTAGTTGAAGGAAAAAAAAAAAAAAGAAAAAAAAAAACAAAGCATGCTTAAAGTTGGAAAAAAGCATCCACTAAACATGAATCACACGAAGGATGTTCATGTGGATCCACTCATTTTTCTCTTTTTATTTTTATTTTTATTTTCTAAATAAATCATATCTAGAAAGTTGATTTCTTTTTTAATTATTATTTTTATTTTTTTTTTTATAAATAGATTCTAAAAAGTTAAAATGATGATTTTAATCTAATCAATTAGAATCGGATGAAATTTATAACATAAATCAAGTTAAATTATTAAAAATAGATAAATAATATTGATTAAAAATAACAAAAATCAAAATTACGCGTAAAATGTTTTAAAGAATTAATTATAACTAAAATAGAAACATATATATTTATATATATATATAAATAAAGAAAATAGAATTAGAAAAAAAGCGTTACCCTAGAGCGGCGGGGAACGACGATCATGGCGGGAGTAACGACGTCGTTTTGGTACAAATCGCCGGCGACATATAAATCGCCGACGTCGGGATAACCGGCGATTCTGGAAGATTCGAAGCACTGAGAGAATGGGAGATGGTCGTTCCATTCCCAGTTACCAAACGCGGGAATGTAGTGTCTCCGGTAGTAGTAATCCTGTGCAACCCAAACCATAGTAAGCCACTTGAACAACACAACAAACAAACAAACCAAACATAAACATTTCGGATTGTACGACGAACATACCTCCATTGATGAAACTCTGTTTTTGCAGAGATATGAGAAACAGAGGAAGAGAGAGAGAGAGAGAAGTTTCAGTGGTTTAATTTCAGCTGTGGAAGGTTGAAGGGGTATTTATACAAAACGGGGTTTTGGGTTTTTGTTTCTTTTTGGGATCCAAAGTGGGGTAACAATTTAAATTAAAAATAAATAAATAAAATATAAAATAAAAGTGTGGTGGAAAAACAGTGGCAGAGGACATCAGGACAGAGAAAAATGGTTGCTTTTTGAAAAATGGATTTTTTTTTTTTTTTTTTTTTTTTTTTTTTTTCTTGGGTGAAGGGTAAAAAACTAAGGAGGTATTGGGATTGGGGGAATAATAACTATAAGGAGAGGTTTAGAATTAGGAAAAGAACTAGAAAAACAATAATTAATTGGGTTTGCGGTGAATCGGGTAGAATAATTATTTGTGTTTAAAGTGAAGAAAATTATTATGAAAAAAAAAAAGAAAAAAATAAGTATGATATAAGTGAAAAATAATCATGTCAAGAATAAAAGTTATTTTGGAAAAAAATAAAGAGTAGAGAATAACATGTGACTTAGGAGAAGCTAGAATGATTCATCCACATTCTCATTTTGTCAAACTTCATTTTGGTGGCTTAAACGCACTCAAAATATAATCTATATTCTTAAGGGATGCTTTTTTCGCGATATTACCAAACTATTACAAAAATGAGATTTTATTAACAACTCTTTAAACAACGTTTACATCCAAACAAACTATTGTAATTACTCAAAATAACCACTCATTTCTTATCATTCATTCTAATCAATCATTTTTAGTAACTTATTTTTAATCATTTATTTATTTCTACTCACTTGTTTCTAACTCTTCAAAATAATAATTTACTTCTAAGGGTTCAAAATAATCACTTATTTCTAACTCTATACGTGACAAACCAGCTATTTGGGCAAGTTCCTTGTATTTTATAAATCCAATCCTTGAAATTATAGTGAAAAATTAGAGCAAGTTTTAAGGGGCTATTTTGCGATTACTCAAAACTTAAGCCCGAACCTTGGTTATATTTGGGTTGGTTATGTGTTTGTTTTTCTTTTGTCTATGCGCTTGATTATGGAATTTGTAGACAAAGGGATTTTTAGGAGATGGTATGGTTGGTGGTGGTGGAGGATGAATGTGTAGTATTGTTTATGTAGAGTTTGTGATATCTTCTCTAATTTTAAAAAATAAAACAAAAATAAAAAAGAAAATGCTTAAACTTTATTATTGTTTTTCTCATTACTCATCTACTATATGAATAATACTAATCACTAATATTTTAATTTTATACTTAATAATATTAATCATAATAAAAGTTTTATGATAAAAAAAAAAATATATATATATATATATATATATATATATATATCTCTCTATCAACATTATTTTAAATAATTTATTATGATTTTATTCCAGATTTACAATATAGCAAATATGAACAAATGAATTCTGGAGAATTCAAATTTCGGAGAATTAGAATTCCGAACAAACGAATCAAACAACTGTTAAAAATCATTCCTTCAATAGTCATTATTATTACCTCGGTAACACATAATGTGAAGAGTTCTTTATATAACAAAAAGTAAAATTTAAGATTTTATATCATTTTAGTTGGTTAGAAATTTTTTTGACAACACTCATTTAATATCAATTATCGAGGAAAAAAGACACTAGAATTTGGTTCTGCCGTGTCACCTAAGCTTTTGGCTTACGCGAGACAATATTAGTTTGAGGATAGGAATTACAACATATTACACTGATTTCTTCGAGAGCCTCACCCAGAATTGACCTTCAAGAACTCTTTAATCTCCAATAAATCACTATAAAAAAAGATCAACAAACTCACATGTCAATGACTCAACGCCGACAATGCATCAAAATCCAAGTCCTTGGTTAATTAGGCGGCTGCTTCTTTGAGCAAATCTTCAATGCTTTCTTTTCTGTATTTACTAAAAGTACCTCAATTGAAATGGCTCCACTGTCATATTAATTATAAGATTAATCAAGGGATTTATATGCATTTAATAAACATGATACACCTAATTAAATCTCTAGTTAGTTATAAAATTGATTGCAACTAATCTCTTAATTAGTTAATGATTTTTTAATTAATTTTGACTTAAAATGTATTTAATTAACCTAAATATATTTTAATTTAATTAAGTAAATTAACATTTATTTAAATTATTATATTTAAAATTTAAGCCAAACAAAATTATAAGATTGTTAAACAAAATTTTCTTAATTACAAAACTTAAAACGAAAGTATTTATACATACATATTGATCGATCGTGGCTTCATTTTAAGACCATTTAAATGCATAGCTAATTCACAAACCATGCATGAGAGAGATTCAATGCCCAAAATGTCCATAGATATTTTAGGATTTTTAAATCAATTTAATTTTCTCTTAATTAAGGGGCAATTCAACTTTGAGTTGATGCTAGAAAAGGAAGCGGAGGAAGAACAAGAAATAGAGTTATCAGTGAATATGAACTATTTGTTTGGATATTGATTTTTCAGAGAAAAGAGGTTGCAAAAATCTTTTATGAGATTTATCTAAATAAGAGAAAATATTTATTTTAGAAGAAATTTGATATAAAGTTTGATATGACGTTTGGTGTGACGTTGGAGAAAAGTTGATGAGATTTTGAGTAGGAATCGAGGAGGAGTAGAGAAGAAGTTGAGAAGAGGTTGTGATGTACTAAAAACAAACATGGAGTTGGACTCCCCATGATCTTCCTCTTCTCTTCCTCTCCTCCAATTCTAATCACCCCTAAATCAAGGAATGGTAGTGCCTCCCATGACTACTCCCTCAACTATCTCACTCTATTTAAACGTTCACACTTGCTTAAAATTCGTAGATATATTATATCAATTTATCATATAGAAAAATGTACACCAATGTAATGTTCAAGTTTTTATCGAGAACAAAACAACACACGATAATGTAAACAACACCCCTCGCTATCAATAAACCCTTCAACCAAACACGATTTTGGGTTAAGTTAATTCAAGTTAACTTACTCCTCCCACAAACATGCCCTAAATATTTCCAAACAAATAGAGGCGATTTGTATAATATCTGCACGAACCCATGTAGTAAAATTGTTTATATCAAAGTTGCTCTTACATTATATATATGTAGCATCATTGATTTCATACAATTTTTTTTTTTTGAGCAAATAATGATATAAAAAAAAAATGATACCAAATGATATCACATAGATAAAATATAAGAACATCGTACATACACATCAACAAGTAGATAAGTTTTTCTCTTTTCGTATAACTCGTCTAAACTTTTTTTTTCTGAAACTGATATTACCACTCTTCTAAAAACAACTTTATAAAACGAGATTTTATTTACACTTTCTTACTCAAAGAACAATTTTTTTAGTTCTTTCCGACATATGTTTGACAACGATAGAAAAGAAAAGATAAAAAAATAAAAATAAGAATAAATTAGTAATCAATAGAATGAAAATAAGAATAAAGATAACCAGTGTTCATATTTAGCATCGAAAGAGAAGTAAAGGTAAGAAGTAAAAGTAGAAAAACAAACGAAGAATGGTAACTTTGGTGAACAAGTAAAATAGTGAGTGCGTCACGCTGCAGTTATTGTGCAGACACATTTTTGCAGCTTTTACTCTTTCTTTCATCCTTCTCTTCCTAACATTCAACTTTCTTCTACTTTCCAGATCTAACAATTTGATTTTGTCTTTAATTTCAATTTAGTCCCTTCACTTTTTAATATTACTCTAATTAGGTTACTCAATGTTAACATTGATTGATGCATATGATCAACTGACCTCTGTTATGATTTTAAGTAACCGGTAGAAATTGAGAGTATTATATATATGATTTTTTTTTATTCAACAAACATTATTTGAAAAATCATGTTTTAAATTGAATAAATTAGTGAGGAATGTGTTGTAGGTTAAAATATCTCGAAATATTCAGACAAGACCAGAACTCCCCGGGGGTCGGCCAAAGGATGCTAAAAGACTTTAGGAGTCAGCCAAAATGTATCAGTAGGCCTCGAGGGTCGGCCGAAGGAGGCCACAACCCCCAAGGAGTCAGCCAAGGGAGGCCACAACCCCCAGGGGTCAGCCAAGCCCATGCCCAACCTCCCGAGGGTCGGCCACGTCCATCTCGACCCCTGGGGTCGACCAAGGGAGGTCACAACCCCCAGGGGGTCGGCCAAGCCAATTCCGACCCTCTGAGGGTCGGTCAAAGTAGGCCGAGACCCCCCGAGGGTCGGCCATGGCGGCCATGACCCCCTAAGGGTCGGCTAAGGCAAATTCGCCCCCCTTTCTCGGGGCCCTGCTAAAGTAGGTTTGACTCCCCGAAGGTCAACTGTGGAGGTTAGAATTCTCCTGAGAGTCGATAGAGTCTAAAGTAACCTCTAGGACCATTGTATTGTAAGGTGGCAGTGGTTGGGAGTTACACCGAGAATGGGTCGTGGAGGTTAGGACTCTCCCCCAGGAGTCGACCGAGTCCAAAGTGACAACTAGGTCTGCCGATAATGGCTAGGAGTTACGCCGAGAAGGTCAAGACCCATTTTTAGGGGCGAGCCGTAGAGGTAAGGACCCGTAAGAGTTGACCAAGACCAAAGCTGACCTCCAAGGAGATCTGTCGAGTAGGCCGACTCCAAGGGTCAGCCGTGGAGGTTAGGGCTCTCTCGTGGACGAGTCGACCAAGTCCAAGTAACATTTAGGAACCTGGCAAAGGGTCGGCCATGGAGGTGAAAACCTGCAAAGGTTGACCGAGTCCAAGTAACCCCCGAGTGAAGCCGTTACACTTCCTAGGGTAACGGTCAGGAGTTACGATGTTATTCATTCCCGCTTAATGGCGGCATTTGTAACGACTGATCATTAAGCCATCATTAAGTGAGCCGGAGAGGTTACAAGACCGGCTGCTATAAGAAGAATGAGCATTCTCCATTTAAAGCTAAGTTGAACTACGATGGCAATTCTTGTAAGCTGTTCTAAGTTCCAAAGTACTCTAAATTACTCCCTTAAAAGCTTTTACTTAGGCATAAGAGGTCATGTGGCTCACACCACATCGATGTGCCTAAAGTTTTTTCATTTTGCGAGCTCCTTGTCATCGATAAATTTTAATCATTATTATTACTTTTTTTGAAGTTATTAATCAATATTATTACTATTAATATTTTATTATCATTATGTCAAAATAATTGTAGTCATTTTATTATTCTTGTTGCTATTTATTATTATAACTACATTTTATGTTTAATGCTTGAATTTTATTATTTTTTTTATTAGACATTTTTTATTTGTATAATATTAGTAGTAATAATAATTTTTGAGACACATAATAATAATAATAATTTAATATTTTAATAATAGTTCTAACAAACGTTTTATGATAAAAATAAAACAAAAACAATTCATAAATTATCTACGTCACTATTATTTTTAATATTTTATTTCATTCGGAGTTAAAAATACAAGAAGCTAAACACTATTTTCTTTTATTACAGCGTAAAAAATTAAAAAACCTAATATAACAATTAAGAGATGTTTGTTTTGAGTGTTTATGAAGATTTTATAAACGAGTTTTCATAATCACTTTTTAATAACCTAATACAAACGAGCTATTATTACAATTTCTTCTTTATAATCATTCAAAATAACTCCTCATTCTTAAACACCAAAATAAACACACCACAATTTTACAAACAAACACTAAGGATTTTATGGAATTCGTTTTATGAATCGGTGTTTAAATGATCATGGAATTTAGCCACCTATCTACAAATTAATTTTATACATCAAAGATATTCAAATTCAAGATTAGACGATACGTACGTCTCGTGACATCAGTCGAGAAGACCGCAAGTTGACTCGAACAGTTACATTTTTATATATATAAAAATCAAATTTAGAAGTCTAACAAAAAGAAAAAAAAGAAAAGAAAAAGAAGAGAGAGATAATAATGTTTAATTTAGCTTCTAAAATTGTGTTTAAATTTTATATTAGCAACTTTTTGACAGAAAAGGGAAGAATTCTCCATGTCAAAAAGGGTACTTGAATATGTGGTGGAATTAGAGTAATTAAAGTATATCCTTATATTAAATCAATACTATCACTAAACTACTTTTCCTTTATTTTAATAAACTTTCATAATGCCTCACATTGAAAGAGTCCCCCATAAACAGTTGGAATATAATCTTTTTATACTAAAGTAAATACAAACTATATATTAATAATTTTGATAATGAAAATCCAACAAAATTTTGTTTTAGATTTTGCAATCATTAATTTAGATCTAGATTGAATGGTAATTATACACTTTGATAATGTTATATTTTATTTCTGTTTTATTTAATTTAAAACTATTTTTGTAGTTAATGTTAATATAATATTGAATTTTAGATATAATTGATCTTCAAATTATTAATTATTAATTTAGACTCGTTTTCTTTCTTTCTTTCTTTCTTTTTTTTTCTTTCAAAATTTCCCTTATAAGATAAGAATATATTTATTTTGACTTTTATTCCTTTCTTTTATGTGTAATTTATTAAATCTAGAGCAAGTTTAAATAATGGAAGATGCTAACTTTTAAGAATAATATATATATATATTTATGTGTTTGAACTAATTTTAAATTTTAAATTATTCAAGATGGATTAATGTCAATAACAATTATTTGAAATTAATTGACAACATTAATTAAAATTAATTAATGAGACTAATTGGAGTTAATTAATAATATTGAATTGATGGTGATTGAAGTCGATCACGTTTTGTTTTCAACCTGATTTTTAGTGATTATCTCGAAGAACTTTTCTTTCGAAACTTTGACGAACTATAACTTTTGATCTAATTTTATGTTTGATGATATTTTCGTTGTGTCGGAGTTATGTTACTCTTTCTTTCTGTATCTTATTTGATTCAAACACTAATTATTTTCTTTTGTTTGGTAGGACTCTAATGACCCTTTAAATGAGTTTTTTCTTGAGCTTTTGGAACTAAATTTTGTCTTGTTTTCATCAAACCTTTTATATAGAATTCATCCAAATTAAATTCTAATTTTAGTTCCAATGGATTTCAAAGTTATAGCTTAGTTTCAAATGAATTTGAGTTGTGAATTATGCAACATTTTTTGTTGCCATATACCATGATAGTGTTGGAAAAGCTTTCCTATATTATTACTACGCAAATAAGTAAAAAGAAATTTAAAGAAAACAAATAACAAAATAAAATATAAGAATTTATGAAAATAAAACAAAAATATCAAAGAATATTAATGACAGAATTTTTTTTTTTATTACGTTAAAAATTGTTATAATCATACAGAATTCTTTCTCAATTACATAAAACACTATACATCAAATTTAAAGTCTTACGATGTTTTGAAATTAAAGCCACATGTTTATTTTATAGTGCATAAAGCACACCAATTTCTTTTAACTTTTCAATTTATTTGATCTTTCTAAATTTTTAGTTCTTTGACGCGAAACAATCTTTTTCTAATATTTTGAAAAATTCAATCAATAGTTGTGAGGAAAGGTACAAATGAAATTAAATATTTCAATTTCAAAAACTAGTTGTATTTGCTATATTTATTATTGTTAAAATTGAAATAAATTTGGCAAATTTTGACAACTATATCAAATTTTCCACTGATTAATTTAGAAGGAAATCTCATCAAATCTTAATAATAATTATTACGTAAATACTTATTCACAATAATCTTAAAGAGTATTAGTAGCAAATGGCTAATTTATTGAAAGTTATTAGTAAAATGACTAAAATTGTATAGCATTTGGATCGATGGCTAATATATTAAAAGGATTGATAGCACGTTGATTTAGTTATCTTTGGTGATAATCTAATTCAATCTCTTGCATTAAAAAAAAAAAAAATAATGGTATATATATTCCTCCACTACTAATTACTACTATTTCAATTAATTTTGAAATTAAAGTTTGGATATTTATTTAAAGTTTAAATAAATTTTTATATTTTAACCATTTCTCTAAAATTAACTATAAATTTAAAAGTAGGAAGATTGAGTTATTGAAAGTAGGATGAATTCGTAACTCACCTTGTTTATATACATGTGTGTGTATATATATATATGTGTATATATATATATATCTGTGTGTGTATATGTGTGTATATATATGTGTGTATATGTGTATGTATCTTTTTTAAGTACAAAAAAAAAAAAAAAAATGAAGAGACTCAAGTCATTATTCGAGTTTATGTTCAAGTATCACTAGTGCTAGCTGAGTTATGCTCGTTTTGACTTGTTATATCTGTATATACAAAAGATTGAAAAATTAAAAGTTAAAGTTATCATCCATTAAAGTAAATTGATTTTTTTTTTTTTTTTTTTTTTGTTGTGATAATAGTAATCTAACAAAACTGTTTAGATCATGATCATGATTTTACATTATGTATTAGTTAACTTTTAATTATACTTTTCAAAGATTAATTTATTTAAAAAAAAAAATTATACACATTGATTAATGTATGATCTATCATTTGTTTACTATTAGTATAATATCTAATTTCATTATGTTTGATATAAAATCAATTGATGCCTTCAAAATTCCCTCATGAAATAATTGATTAGCATATATTTTGTTTTTACCTTTTCCCTTTTCCTTGATGAGTAACTTGTTTCTTAAGGAAATCTTTGAAGGAAATGGAAAGTTTTAATGGAAATGAGAAATATATAAAGGTAAAAGGTTGAGTGATTTCAATTATTCTCTTAAACTATTTGTTCAAATAATTAACTGAACAATGCGTTTGGATTTGATAGAAAAGAACATAAAAGTAGAAGTGTTAATAGTTTAGTTAAAGATGTCAAGTGGCAAGGATCCGAGAATGAGTTCTCGGTCCCGCCCCTGCTACCAAATACAATCTGAGAACTCAAACCACTGATCGAATGGATGCTAATTAATCACGCTCAGCTGAGTTATGTTCGCTTTGAGTTAGTAACTAATTTTAAGCTCTATTATTGTATAAAAAATAAAACAGAATATTTGATATGGCACTAAAATTAAAAAAAAGAAAGAAAATATATTGAAAAGAATTTAAAATAAATAAATTAAAAATGATTAATTAACGGTTGTTGTTGTTGTTTTTAACATAACAACCTAGATTTGAAATTTGTTGAAGTAGCTCATTTAGTTTTTTCAATCTAAATATGTTGGAAGTTTCTTTGATAAGCTTCCTAAATCATATGATTGTTTTTGGTTCAATGATTAAAAATGGTTGAAATATGTGATAACTTATTTCATTATTAATGATAACTTATCATATATTAGTATAGTTTAATTACTCTACTCTCAAACAAAATGAAATATATATTTATAGTCACTCATACAACTAATAATAGATGTAATTAATGTTTTGGATTAGTACGAGCAATAGAAAGAGAATTTAAAACCTTGCAAAATAAAAAACATTAATAAACCTTTTCGCATCTACCTTTTCAATGAATAACTAATTAAAGTTCTATAAAATCTTTTTCCAAAAGAAGGATAATTAAATAAGAGAGAAAATTTAATTTGTTAAATATTCATATAATCATAAATAAACAAGTTTAACTTTAAAGCAGGCGGGTAGGAGGCCTAGTGGCCAACCATTAAGTCCATAGTCTAGGCCTAGAGAAACTCTAAGTTGCTTTTAATTTGAGGATCTAAATTTCTAGAGAGAATTAACTAAAACTTATCCAAATTTTTAAGATCAAACACCATAGTTCGAAGCTTCAAAAGTGCTACGAAGAACACACATCGCATTGTATTCTTCAAGAGAAGCATTCAAGAAGATCAACAAAAGTCAATGATTGACCTAAAGATCCAAGTCTGAGACTGATCATCCAAACAAATAAACAAGTCAACAACCGATCTAAAGATTAACACAAGTTAATTAGAGACCACTCGTCAAAACAGATTAACAAGTTAAAGACCAATCCAGAAATCAACAAGTTAGAGACCGATCATTCGAACAAATCAAAAAGCTCAAATGCCAATCTGAGATCAACAAAGTGAACTCGAGAAGAAGCTATGAAACCCTCAAGATAGATTCAAGCTATAAAGTCCTTGAGACAAAATTTGTTCAAAACAGCAAGCTCAAAAGCCTTTGAGATAATTGTATATGTGAGAGAAAGAATAAGAGGAATAAATTAGAGATTGTACCCCACCTCACACATATTCAAATCTATACAAATATGATTTTTTATATTTACACGTGTCTCGATTTTATCTTATCGGTTTAAATCTCATGTAAACATACTCTTGAACTTTGGAATTTTTGTCAACATTACTCTTGAACCTTGAAAAGTTTCAAAATATCCCTAAACTTTGTAATATGTTTTAGAAATACCTGTAGTTGAATTTGGATAGAAATAGTTAAAATTTTGATTTAAAAAATGCCCCTAAATTTAAATAAGTATAAAAAATACCATTGGCTTTAAAAACTATTAAAAAACATTTTCACCGTTATTTTTGAATAAAAAATGTTAAAATTTTGTTTGAATAAATATGCTATTGATCGTTGAGAAGTGTTAAAAAACAATTTACTCCAAAATGGTTATTCTTATTTCTCACTTTATATATATTTTCTCATGACTCAATAAAAATATTTTATTGAAAGATCATAGTCACAATTTGATCAACTAAACTCTAAAAATTCAAAATTCATAACCTTAACCATTTTTGATTAAACAACAATCAAGAACAAAAATTCAAAAAAAAAAAACAAAAACAAAAAACAAAAACAAACCCTCTACAGAAAAGAAAACAAAATTTCTCTATTTCTACTTCACAAAGAAAGCTTTTTATATGCTCGTTTAATCTTAGCGATATAAGTAGTTGATTTTTGTAGTAGTGATCGATCATCCTAGTGAACAATTGATCTCGTTTTATGACAAAATTATTTTAAGGAATAAAATATTTTATGGTTCCAATCTTATATATGCAACTCTTTACATTATTGAATACCATCACTCACATATCTTCACATAAATCACTTTGATCAAGTCATTTGTAAAACTTGAAAAAGTGATACTTATCAACAGTGTTATCAAAATCACGTGTTTTGCTGACCTCATAATCCTTTAACATTCACTAATACCGTTGAGCTATTGCTCTTTTTGACATAACGAACTAGTTTTTGGGATATTTTAAATAAATAGTTATTAACATTAAAAAGTTATTTATCATTTATTTTGAGGTAAATGTTATTTATTATAAGTTACAAGCATTTAAGACATAAATCTTAACACAAATATCGTTGTCGTTATTTACGAATACAAATTTCCACTCTACAACTTGGAATGTCCAATTGACGACGAAGACCTGATCACGCACATAGTGAATGTCGATTTCAATATACTTGGTACGTGCACTAACAATCACGTTCTTGGCCAGAGCTGCAGCACTGAGATTGTCACACCTGACAATAGAAGGGGCGACTAGAGGAACTTGTAATTCAGATAACAGAGAACAAAGCCATCGGAGTTCACAAGCAACATGAGCAAGAGAGCGATACTCACTTTTGGCACTAGAACGAGCTACAACGTGTCTAAGAGATGAGAGAATTACCAAGATACACATAATAGCCTCCAACATATTAGCGATCAATAGGACAGGCCACCCAATCGGCATCAGAATAGCCAGTGAGCGATATATAGTGAGCTGGTTGGAAGGGCAAAACCAAGAAATAATGTGCCTTGGACATAACGAAGAACACGTTTCATAGCCTGCCAATGAGAAATATTAGGATTATGAGCATGCTGACTTAGTTTATTAATGGCAAAAGCAAGATCCGGTCGAGTGAGAAGGAGATAATGAAGAGACCAAAGCATGCTTCAATATAACAAAACATCAGAAAAAGAAGTTGTGGTATTATGGGAGGATGAGAGAGCAGTAGTAGTCATGTGTGTAGGAGCTGATTTGAGTTTTAACCATGTTGAGTCGAGCAAGCAATTCTTGGGCATAAGCTGATTGAAACAAGGTAAATCCAGTGCTACTTCTGTCTACCTGAACGCCCAAGAAATAATGAATGGGTCCAGGATCTCGAAGAGTAAAGTCTCTATGTAACCAATGGATTAACCAATGAATCAAAGTCATATTAGATCTTGTTATATAAGCATGTCATCAACATAGACTAAAACGATAAGCATATTCGACCACTGACGACGATAAAACAGAGAAGTATTAGCAGTGCGTTGAGAGAAATTCCAAGATAATGAGGTTAATCGTAGCCGATCATACCAAACACGAGGTGCCTGTTTTAATCCATATAAGGACTTTGTAAGTTTGCAGACATAATAAGGGCGGGCAATATGAACATAGCCTTCAGGTTGTTTCATAAAAAATGATTCTTGGAGATAGCCATTGAGAAAGGCATTGCTGATATATAGTTGTCGAATCGGCTAGTCCCAAGTAGCAGCAAGAGTCAGAACGAGCCGAATTGTAGTAAGCCTAATAATCGAATTGTATGAAAATCTATACCAGGGGTATGAGAGAAGCCTTTAGCCACGAGACGAGCCTTATGATGTTCAATGGTTCTATTAGCTCTACGTTTTAGTTTATACACCCAACGATTGCCCACAAAATTCTGAGAGACATCAGGAGGGACAAGATCCTAAGTATGATTGCTCTGAGGAGCACAAAACTCAGCATCCATTGCTTTACGCCAAGAGGCACTAAAGATTGCATCCTTGTAATGAATTGGTTTAAGAGAATCTGAATTAGTATGAGCTTTGGAGGAGGAAGCAAGATAGCTATAAAGAGGATTGGGTTTGATAATTCCGACTTTACTACGGGTAGTCATTGGGTGGGAATTTGATACGGAAGAACGGTTTGAAGGAGGAGAAGTATTCAAGTGATAAATGGGGAGAGGGTGCTGAGTTCTGAGAGATTGTAAGGTAGAGGAGGACACATGAAAGCGGGTCGTCTGTGCTGTAAAGGTTGGGGTGGAGTGGGAAGGAAACATATCAACAACCAAGGAAGGGTAGAGACAGGGAAGATGGATGACAGGATGTGGTTGAAAACAATGGGATATGGGGTGAGGGAGAGGATAAAACAGGGGAGGTTTGTAAAACAAGGTTGAGAATGAGAAGCGAAGATAAAATCTCTGTTTGAGATATCAAAGAAGAGGGAGAATCCAAAAAGCCAAGAGAAAACTTATATATTTGAAGATGAGTGTATAATTTGGGTACATACTTATACATCTCTGTGCATCCCAATAATTAAATGCATCATAATAGGATATATATATTTAAAGAAGCACAATAGGAAATATGAATAATCTGAAAAAAAAGTAGTTTGCTTGGGATATGTGGAGTTTCGGTAAGAATGCAAAAGTAATTATACACCTCATTCGCAAAACCTCCATTGTACATCTTTTTTTTAATATGTTCATATCTTTAACACTATGTATATACACACAATATGTATATTGTGAATCTTACATCTCTATATATAATATTGAAATCTCAACAAGAATGCAGTCGTCGATCATGTACATACCATTTGCGTCTTTGTCATCTATTGGGCATATACCTATATCTTTTATGATCAATCCTTGTAGAGGGATATACTTACAAGTTTGAAACTCTCATTGATCTCGATATTAAACTCCATGAGTTGAAATACTATGATTCTGTCAATTCCAAAACTATTGTATAAGAGTTTGGTCAGAGACGATGGAAAAACAATTTCTATCGAAAACATTGGAGTTAGGATTTTCTTTAGTTGATAATGAAATTGGATGCCAGCACACTAGACAACAAAAACCAAAGACTATTCATATTTACTAATTGGCAAGACATTTAAAAATCTACTTCACTTGTTGTGATGAATGTGGCTTAGAAGATAAGATTTTTTTTTTTTTTTTTTTTTTGAACGAAGAGCTGTCTCTTTCACCTAATATGATGATATGACACTCATTGTTTCTCAAGTTCTTGTTATTTTTCTTTCTAATAGTTTCTAAATTTACTTATGGTTAACATGCGTAGAATAAAAATACTAATCTATAAATATCTTATGAGATTTGAATTATTTGTTATTAGAGATTTAATAAGATTTAAAAAAAAAACTAAAATCTACAAATTTAGAGGTTTAAAAATAACAAGAGAGAAGATAAGTGTGAGAATTTTTTTTTTTTTTTTTTTTTATGGTTAATTATGACTAATTAATTAAATTGATTATTTTAATAAAATAATTTGGTTGTTTAATAAAAGAAATCTAAGGATAGTTTTGGATTCCTCACTTTTCGAATTATACCTCAATTTAAAGTCAAAATAGTTTTAGTCATTTAGTTAATAAGTTTTACTAAATTAGTCAATTACTACTAATTCCCAAATTTCTTTCAATTTATTGGGCTGCCTCCCTTAACTTTAGGGCTCTTAAATGTTGGGCCCAATTAAGCCCAAAAAGCCACTTGCAGCCCTCATCCACGTTTTCTTTCTTTCTTTCTTTATTATTACTATTATTATTTTTACAATTTCAGAGCGTATTTTAAAATTGTAAGACTATTGATAATTATTATATTGGTAAAATTAAGGATAGTTTGATTTTTGGTAATCTAAATAATCTAAAACTCAAAAATATTGATGTGTAAAATAACAGATGTTTAACATCTTTAGATAATGTATTTCTTTTATAAGATTATTTTTACGAATATTTGATAGTTTTTGATAGAATTCATAATTGAAAATGTCCTAAATTTACATGATGGAATGCCCATATGACTTTGAAACTTATATAACATATGTTTTTATTAATTTAAATATTATATTCTTAAATAAAGTTGGTAAGACCTTGAAGAAAAGAGAGACTTTGATCAAGTATGAACGACGTCATTTTTTTGGGTACAACACGTGGTCATCGACTAATGTTTAAGTGATGCAATTTTTCGTTTTTAAAAGAAAACGATGTCTTCTCACTCTTTTTTTTTTATACTTATCAATGATGTTATTTATGAGTGAGTGATCATCTACAGGTTTAGAAAGCTCAAAAGTCAAAGTGTTGAGTGATGCATGCTTTTCTACCTCAGCTTAGAGGTAAGTAGTTATGTTTTTTTATTCTGTTTGCATTCTTATTTTTTGTATGAATAATCAGGAAAATGGTATGAGTTGTTAGTTGTTTTTCACCTTTTTAGAGTGTCGTATCAGTTGTAGGGGTGCTTTTATTGTCTCTTGGAGAGATGTATGTTTCAATCTTCTAAGAGTGTAGTGCGTTGCTAGTGATGCCTCACTACATTGAGAAGTGTGAGTTTCCATAGATGTTTTACTCCTTTGGAAGTGTAGGGTGAATTGCTGACGGTGTTTCACTCATTTCAAAGTGCATGGTGAATTACTAGCGTTGTTTCATTTTATTGAGATTGTACTGTGAGTGACTAGAGATGATCATTCACTTCTTTGAGAGTGAAACTAGAGTTGATAACGACTTTGCACTCATTTAGAAGTGTAGGGTGAGTTGATAGTTGTGTTTCACTATTTTTATAATGCATAATGAGTTGTTTGAGATGTGTTACTCCTATGAGAGTATACGATGAGTTGTTAGTGATGTTTTACTCATTTGAGGCTGCATAGTGAGTTACTGGCGATATGTCAAAATATGTGATTTGTCCTACACAATGATGAGGTGTGATTCACTTTTCTAAAGATGAAGTAAATATAATTGACACTTATTAAGTTCTTACCAACTTAGTGTAAGACCTTGGAAGTTTATTTGGGTTCATACAGTTGCTTTGGTATGGATCAGTCATGTGGGTTGCAAGATAACTTGCTTAAACGTGAGACTATGCAAAGAGATTAGATCCTTGTGAAGATGATATTTAGTATGTGATAAGTTTAAGCGTGAGATTAATGGAAGATCAGTGTTAGTGAAGATTGGTCGGGTTGTCGAAGCCCTCCAAAATAAATTTACTGACTCTTCTAACTCTAACTTGTAGAAATAGTGGAACCTGGTCGAATCCCAAAAGATCTTTGTATTAATTTCTCAATATTTGAATCCTAAATAAAAACAATAAAAATAAATAATCCAATTCAAGGTTTTAGTTTAATCTAATTGTAATATTGATCATACACTAACACAATTAATTTATTTTTCTCGAATTCAAGGAATTAGTCTACCTATTTGGAAAACCACAATAAGTCATTGTTCTCCTATTTTATTGACTCTAATCCAACATCAAAACCAAATCTTATTATTCAATCAATTGGGTACGATAGCGTTCCATATCATAAACCAAAATCAATTAACTGAGACGACTACAAATTAATTAACTTTGTTTATTTGTTTCTCTAAGGTCTATCATGCAAGCTATGTAATTTGGAAAAACCACAATCACACACACATGAGCCAACCTCCTGCTACCAATTAACAATCATTCAAAATAATAAAATGTCACAAAATCATGTATAGCATGAATCAGTTGATAATAAACTAAGGTGTCAATTTAATTTATGAAAAATTGATCATAAATAAAAATAATAAACAAATAATCCTTGAAATCAAAACAAATATTCAATTTTATCCTAACTCTCACATCACTACAATTGAATAAAAAACTACACTTGAACTAAATCAAAAACTAACAATAGAAAAAAAATAAACTAAACAAATTTAAAAACAAACTACACCTAATTTGCTTGAAAGATAAAGAAGAAAATTAATCATTGCCAAACCCTATTGGCCACACCTATTTTTCTACATTTTTTTTTCGCCACTGGCCGCTATATATATATATATAAAAATCAAAACTTCCCTTTTTCATTTTTTTCCTAAATTCAAATCAAATCTAAATGTAAACACATTTTTTCAATATTTTTGGCAATTGAACTCATAAATTAAATATGAAAAAAATTCATAATTAATTACAATATTTAATCTAAATATAAGAAAATAAGATTCAGTAAATATAATTAATTTGAAGCTATCAAAGATTAAATGAGTGAAGCATACAATGAGTGAAACCTGTAAGACCCTAAAGAAAGAAAAGGTGAAGATTAAATGTTGACCAAGTTCGACTGACATCATTTTGGTTTGAATCAAAGCGAAGTTGTTAGGGTGAGACGTGTGGTCGCTGACTCATGTTTATGCAATGTGATTTTCGTTTTTAAGGAAAACAACGTTGTTTTGCTCTTCATTTATTCTTGATTCATAGTGATGATGTCATTTTTTAGTGGGTGATCATCTATAGATTTTAGGGCTCAAAGCTCAAAGTGTTAGGTGATACGTACATCGTACCTCGGCTTGGAGGTAAGTAGCTATGTTTCTATGTCGTGTCCATTCTTACTTGTTGTATGAATACTCAGGAAATTAGTGTGAGATGTTAGTTGTATTGCATAATTTTAGGGTGATGTGTGTTTTGTTTGTGGTGTTTTCTCGTCTCTTAAAGAGATATATGAGTTGTTAGTGATTTTCTACTCTTGTAAGAGTACATTGTATTCCTAGAGGCGTTTCACACCATTGAGAGTTCAGTGTGAGGTATTAGTGATGTTTCACTCATTTAGAAGTGTATAGTGACTTGATACAGATGTTCCACTCATTTGATAGTGTATGATGAATTCCTATCATTGTTTCACTCCATTGATAGTGTAGTGTGAGTTGCTAGAGATGCTTCACTTCTTCGAGAGTGCAGGTGAGTTGATGATGGCATTTTACTCATTTGAAAGTGTAAGGTGGGTTGATAAGGGTGTTACGCTCCATTAAGATTGTTGGGTGAGTAGCTAATAGAGAGTGTTGGGTGAGCCAATGAAGAATGCAAGGTGAGTTGCTAGTGTTGTTTCACTCATTTGAGTGTGCAAGGCGAGTTGTTAGAAGAGTTTCTCTCTTTTGAGAGTGCAAGGTGAGTTGCAGATGGTGTTTCATTCTTTTAAGGATACATGGTGAGTTACAAGCTGTGTTTCACTCATTAGAAAGTTTCTAATGCGAGATAATCTGTTAGCTGTGCTTCACTTGTTAAGGGTGTAGCCGTACTTGTGAGTTGGAGATAATATATTGCATCTTAGCGATACATGATTGTTGAAGGTGTTAGTTAAAGAATGATTAAATGGTATATTATGAGTCAAGACGTGAATGAGGACAAATATGTAAGTTTTCTTGTTGAGTGATGAAGTGTGATATGTTGTGTGAGCAGATGAATGATTGATGGGTGCTAACGACAACTATTCAATGGAGTTAGAGTGTAAAACTCTAGAGTAGTTAATGCGTATACGAGCTTCATACTTCTCGAGGTGGTTGGAAGAATGGAAATCGAGCTTGGTTCTCGGGGTTGAGATTGATTGTTAAAATGTTAGGAGGTGTTCTAGTGCCACTAGTACGATGACCACTATGTAATTGTTCGTTCAAGTAGTTAAAAGATGTGTGGTGACGTACATCCTTGAGTGAGTACCTATTGGAATATAGGTTATTGTAACCATGGACGCAAGGTGATAATAAGGGTTGAACGAAGGGGCAAGTTTATGGTGGAATATAGGTTATTGTTGTATCAGTTTGCTTTAGGTGGTAAAAGTTTATGGTGGAATTTCTTAGAATGTTGTGTAGTTAGCGGGATCACCACCCTCTAGTTTGGTTTGAGGCACTTATCTAGTCGTAAATTGTGTTGCTAGCTAGTTATTGTTAGGGGATGTGCCCTAAAGGCCTAGTAGTTTGTATATTTAAGAACGAACATTAATATCATTTTCAATTATTAATAAAATTTATTATTTTTCATTAATTTGCACATTTAATATTCAAACGTTATTCAGCCTTATCGCATTAATTGGATTAATAGCGATATACCATTGATTATTAATATGAACACTTGGATAAGTATGTGGGAGATACAAGTGGATCTAGCTTCAAGTTTATAACATAAATTGTCTATAGTATATGGACTAAGACTAGGGTGTCTAAGTCCTCGTAACACTGTGGATGCGACCCACTTTGCAAGAGTTGCAAACCACTTGATCCTAGTTCTTCATGTTGAGACATGTGAGTGGAGGCACCTATGCAAAAAAGAGTTTTTGCGTAAGACTAGACCAAGAGTTTTATAATCGAACTAGTAATTCTGTTATAGACTCGTATCAACTACTTTGCTAAGTATGATCATATGTCAATGTATTCTTAATCCTGAGTGGGTTGCGAGCTCCTACTTTATGGAAGCGTCATTTGATGTGCGTGGGTTAGACCGGTTAAACAACGTACAATCTATAAGCCTCCCACTTTGGGGATTCTCGTAGTGAGTAGCTGGGAACACAACGCCACAAGAAGGAATTCACGTGTTCCGTTAAGAACTAATTCTGGGACTTCAACAAAGGGTACCAGCCTCTCGTTGGCCCGAGAGGACACTAGTTTATAGTGTGACTATAAACAACTTGTTCATTACAAGAATCAGAGGCGCTTAAGGAGAAATATTTAATCATAGGGGTAGAACAGATTTCTTGTCTCAGTTGTGAATTACGAACAAGCTCGTGAAGGATCATATGACAGATGCCCGATTATATCCGTAGACGTTAACTTGTCCAATAGTGCGAGAGAGTTTAACACATGCCTTTAATGGAATAAGCTCGATGTTAACGAGAAAGGATTGAATCACAGGTCGTTGTAGCTTTCAATTTATAGGTTTATCGGTCCCCGAGCTTAAAAGTGATTTTGGTTCGATTTTTGTCGATTTTGTGCCAAACCAATAACCGAAGCAATATCATCGATTTTTCAATAATTGGGTCCGAACTGATGTTTAATAAAGGAAAAAACCATTGGTTCGACTTTATTTGGTTTGGTTCTGTTTTGGTATCGTTTTCGGTTTTGATTGCAATAAAAATGTTGATTTATTTTTTCTCATTCACGATTTGATTTTTTTTTTTAATTTACTCTAAAGACTTTCATTTTACTAATAAAAAATAATATTTTTCACAAGTACCCCAATATTTACAATACTTTTATTTCATATTTCATATTTAAATTGGTTCTTTCATCAAAATTAAATACTAACATTTTTTTTTTCTTATTATTTATATATTCGATTCGATTCGATTTTTTATTGGTTCTCCATCATGAACCGATATATTTTATGACATTTTGTTTAAATGTCATGGAAGACATACCATGACAGGCGATAACATGATAGTTTTTTCTGAGTCGATAATTGTCATAATAAGTGATCTATGACAATTAATACTTATCATAGAATGCAGAATTTGTTGTAATGTGTATATCCTTAAAAGTTGTTTAGTTTATAATTTTTTTTTTAAAGCAATCTAAATTGAGTCAAATCACTGATTAAAAAATTGATAGATTAAAAAGATTGTATGGAAACCATAAAGTAAAAAAAAAAAAAAAAAAAAAAAAAAAATTAAAAAGATTTTTTTTTCAAGGTTATGTCATTACAATAAAATATTGCAAAACTATTTGCAAATCTATAGGTATATGAAATGACGGAAGTGTCATAATATTATAATCTTATATTGTGTTTTTTATGTACGTAGTATATTTAAATATAGTAATATAATAAATACAATATAATTAATGCATATATATAAATACGATATTATTTTTTACAAATACGTAGTATTATTGTAATAAATACAAAATTAAATATAAATACAATAATTTACAACATTATATTGTATTTTTTATATACGTATTATATTTAAATACAATAATATTATAAATATGTATTTATAATAAATACAATAATATTAATGTGTATTTATAAATACAGTATTTAATACAATATTATTTTTTATAAATATTTATTATTATTATTATTATAAGTATGATATATAATACAAATACATTAATATTACAATATTGTATTGTTTTTTTAAATACGTATTATATTTAAATACAATAATATTATAAATATGTATTTATAAAAAATACAATGCAATATTATTTTTTATAAATACTTATTATAATATTGTATCGTGATTTTTAAATACGTATTATATTTAAATACATTAATATTATAAATATGTATTTATAATAAATACAATATTATTAACTGTATTTATAAATATAGTATCATATGAATACAATATTAATTTTTATAAATACGTATTATATTTAAATACAGTAATATTATAAATATTTATTTATAAAAAATACAATATTATCAATGTGTATTTATAAATATAATATTATATAAATGCAATATTATTTTTTATAAATACGTATCATTATTATTATAAATACAATATTATATACAAATACACTAATATTATAATATTGTATTGTGTTTTTTAAATACGTATTATATTTAACTACAGTAATATTATAAATACGTATTTATAAAAATAGTATCGTAAGATGTATTAAAAAAAACAAAAATTTTAAAAACACTTAAAAGTCACATATTACAAACGGAGGCATGTAAAGTTCATAAATTCGTTAAAATAGTGTAACCAGTGTAGTAAATTGTAAGGGTAAATTAGGAATTAATAAACTTCTAATACAAATAATAAATAATAAATAAATTTCCAATTATTATAAAATATTTGTAAATATTTTTGTTAAAAGTACGTTATTTTTTTATTTTTGTTCAATTACTAAATATTACTAATGAGTTAGGATTACATGCATTATCATTATTATACTTAATTAATTAGTTAGGATTACATGCATTATCATTATCATTATCATTATCATTATCATTATCATTGATCATTGTCCTAATTTATATTAAATTTGGAACATTAGTTTAAGTTCAAAAAAAAAAAAAAAAAAAAAACACAAACCGGAACTACTATTTCCTCCCACCATATTGGTAGGGTAAAATAAGAATTGTTATGACGTAAAATATGGCCCGGAAGTCTCGGAAGAGACCGGGACCCGAACAAAGGACCTAAGGACCAAAGCCGACCCCCCGGGGGTCGGCCGAGCCATTGCCGACCC